>VZSF01005169.1:516087-548985 GCA_013398295.1 Chionis minor | reverse complement strand
CCCCCCCCCCTTTTTTTTTTTTCAGCCAAGTCTGAGATGACAGAAAAGCCATGTGTTTTACAGCAGGTCCCTGTGGGCCGCTAAGGAGGAAGAGTTCATGGACACTAAAGAAGACCATGTGCCCAAATTCCACAGTCTTTCAGTAGTGCTCAGGTGCCTACGTGGCACAGTTTCCTCTGGAAACCTCCTTCCAGTCGCCTGTGTTCTGAAACAACATTTGAGAACCTAAAGTTGCTCAAGGAGCTTCCTTAAAACTGCCAAGGACCTAAATCAGAGTGGGATCAGAATTTATCTACAGCCCTGACAGACCCTGACTTAATTTGTGCATGGGTATGTATAGACATATTTTTAGGAAAGAAGGACAGAAAATAACCCTTTTTTTGTTTCTGTTCAATGTCCATGAGGGTGGCACCTGGTCCAGGTCCCCAGGGGCAAGGCCTGTTTGTTGACATTGCAGCAGTGGGTGCGAACAGGCTGGTCTCCACCACCAGAGTCATCCTTGAAGACGGTCACCAGCGCAGCTACAAGCTAGACAGGGGTCACCATTCACCCAACGCATGGAGATGGCTCCTGGTAATGGCACTCAGCCGGTCCTGGCTCAGGGCTTTGAAAGGTGACCTGGAGGGTCAAAGGTTTGATGTTTCATGTCCTGGAGGAGATATTGACTCTTCTCTATGACATAATTTATTCTTTTCCCTTAAGAGGAGCCCATTGTGTTTTGAGGCTGTTCCTTGCGCTGGCTGTGGTAACCGAATGGTACCCTGAGCCGTGATTGTCCTCTGACCCTTCCATCACAGCACAGAAGCCACAAGCAAGACGATGCCCTCATTTGCTGCCCGTGGAAGAACTCTGCCAGCCTCAGAGTAATGGGGGATGTTTAGAAGTGAAAGCATCATGAATCAGATGTGTTTAGCGAGTCTGGGTTGTGTGAGAGGTTATGTCCTGATTCACGTGTTGGTTGGTCTTAAAGTGCCTGAAACTTTTATTTATGATGGAAAGTTCTGATTAAGAAACTAAGATTTTTCATGGAAATGGAGTGGGACTTTGGCTTTTGGCTTCTTTTTTTATTTTTTTCTCTTGTAAAGATGACTGGAAGCAGAACAGCTAATCAGCAAAACAAGTTTTTGCCTGAAATGTTTTAGACCTAGTTTTCAGTAAATTTGGGCCAATGCTTTTGTCTTGGTTTTGAGTTGTCAAAAATGAAAACACATCTTTTGAGACAGGTCGGATCTTTTAATTCTGAAGGATGTCTCTCCTCCTGCCAGCTCTAAGTAGAAATGCTGGCCAGTGGGACGTGTGCACGAGAGCTCTGCAGATGGGTAGCATGGTGAAGCTAAGACAAGGCAACCGCGGAAAACCAATCCAGTTCCTTCATTATTACTAGATTTAAATTAATTTTGGCTTTTCCTGGTAGATCGCGATTGTTAATCTCTCTTTAGCAGGACTAATATTGCTGGTTTAGCTTTGATGCTACCAAGCACTTCTGAAGACTATGGACCACATTCCAGGTCCTCCAGGGTCTGTGTAGATATCCTGGGCTTTACAGCTGTCAGGAAAACTTGTAGAGCCTCTGGATAGTTCAGTCAATGCAAGGTCACTTTGGAAAGAGTCCAAAGATGCAGGAAAAGGAAGGGCCAAACTTCACCTTTCCAGCTTCAAGCCGCAGACGGTCCATGCAAAGCCAGGTTAAAGCGGACTGTTGCCTTGGGAGCTTGTGACAATCCCATGACGTCTCCAGAAAAATTCTCATTTCCTTCAATGTGCTTTGGATCAGGTGTTTGCTGACCCACCCAGAGGAGCTGCCTAACTCAGATGCTCCAGGGTGAATGCAATTGGTCCGGATGCCTCTGTTCCCTGTGCCTTCTCCCTTAGGAAGGTAAAAGGTGCAGTTGCTGCATTAACGAGCAGAACTGGTGAGTTTTTGGCACGAACAGACAATTAGAGTAGTGTGTGGCAGATCAGCATTAAGTATTCCCAGACCCACAGAGGTGCTCTAATTGAATCTTCACTGAATCCCTACATCCCAAAGGATCTGGACGTGGTAATGCTGCACAGTGGGTCTGTCCCTAAAACATGTCATTGTCTAACAGAAAAATAATGCCCATCGAACATCTGGTGGAGAAGTTTAGGCCTCTTTATCTATGCCTAAAATCAATGCATGCAGGATGATGGATTCAGAAGCCAGAAAAACCTAATGGTAAAAGCCTTTCATTTCTGCTAATGAAATCCCACCCTGGTAATTAAGGTTAGCAGATAACTATGTAGTGTTGCTCTGTTGTGATTTATACTGTACACGCTGGTTTACACCAGCTGAAAGGTTGGGCTCAGTTTGGATTTTTTTGGACTCATTAATGCATAGGTGTTGTGGATACTCAGTGGTGACTGGAGACAGAAACACTTGACTTCCTAACTTGACCAGCGTGTCCCTGGTGCAATGAGGCTGGTCCTGGCCATGAGCAGGGCTGTGTCCAGAGCTAGAAGCGCTGCTATGGGCGATGCAGAAACGTGACATCACTGTCCACGTAGGAGAAAGTTAGATAGTAACTGCTGTATTCATTAAACATCGCATCACTGGAGAGGTTTGACCATTCCCAGGTACATGTAACACCAGGTGTAAACCCCACAAGGCTGTGCTCTTTGGAAGGGCAGCATTCCTCCTGCTGGTGTCCTCATTGTCGCTGTTGTCCCTTGTTGAGTGGCATCGTGCACCTTAGAGCTAAAGGCAGAAATTAAAGATGTTGGGCAGATGGGCTGTTACAGCTCAGCTCTTCTGTGGTACCAGGAAGGCTGGTAATGTCCACGGAGAAGCATGGTGCATCGGTGTCTCCTGCCCTCCTCTTAAAGTTGGGTTGTGCTGGGAGGCGATTTTTATCATTTGTAGTTTCTGGCTAGAACATGATTCTTTTTTTAGACTTGAGCCACGGGAGGGTGGGGAGAACTTTAGGAAGAGTGTTCCTGCTCACTGCCCCACCACAGGCTGTTGAGGGCAGACAGGGACGGCACCATCTCTGGTGGGGAGCATGTGGCTACTCTGGGGACTCCCCAGAGGCCAAGCTGTGACTTGAGAGATACTGGATGGGGACTCATTCTGCTTTCCTCCTTCCAGGTAATTTGGTCCATGGGCAAAAAACAAGAGCCAAGTACAAAAAAAAGTTGTAGCCATCCTGGCCGAGGTTTAGGATCAAATTAACATTATAGAGTGTAAGAACTGCAATTCTCATAACCCTTGGTTTGCATTTTGAACAAGCATGTCCCAGTGAATCCCTCAACCCACAAAATACTGACACTCCTAAAGAGGGGTGAAGCAGGAGAAATGGGTGAGACAAGTTAGGTGGGATTTTAGTGAAAGAAAATGCAGCCCGAGGGCAGGCTTTGAGCCCCCTGCCCTGACAGCAGTCAGTCCTCAGGCCACGCTGCAAAACCAAAACAAAGCGAAAAAGGAGAAGTCAAAGTTCAGAGAAGCAAGTTAGAGCAAACGGGCTATTGTCATGGGCATCTACGCTGGGATTGACACGTGGTTGGCATCAGACAGACCCGTACCGCAGAGTCCTCCCTCGCTCCGGCTTTGATCTTGTCATCAGCTGCGGGACGCCGGGTCCAGCAAAGACCTAGCCATGTCTAGAGCTGCAGATCTGGGCATAAATCTTCAGAAATCAGCCACACCTAAGAAAGTGTCGCTGAGGGCTTTCTGTTGTCCAAAGGTTCACCCACTTTCTATGAGAGCTTATTTTTCCTTCTCTGGAAACTTCAGGAAACCTGCTCCATTGGAGGTGGTCTGCACTCCATCTTCTCTGTTGAGGTAGGACACTGGGGTATATCAGCTCCCGTGGTGTTCACGCAGTTGTGAACTAGGAGTCCAACATACAGGATGCTTTTCTCCTCCGGTACCTATACGGAATAGCTGGGAACGGGAGAAGCTGCAAAGCTGCTTGTACCCCTCAAAGTGACTTTTGGTACCTCTGGCTCTGCTCTATCAGGCTGGAGGTGGTTTCCCTTCCCTCTCTCTGTTGATGGCCCATTAGGAGCAGGCATCTCCTATAATCCTCTTCCCCAAACCCTCTACTTCACACTCAGAGAATTGATTTCTCCGTGCTCTGTCCTGCCCTGCAAGGGACAGGAGTAGGGAAAAAAAGCGTGGGAAGGAATGAGAGGGGACGTTGTGCAAGTGTGGGAAGTGGTGCCAATTAGGGCGTTCAATGTCCATATATTCAATAAGTATCGTTAACTCTAGCTGGACAAAATTTGGCTTGTGCTGATTGATTTTTGCTTCTTTGCTGAAAATCTAATGGGATCCTTGCCCAAGGAGTTGGACAGCCCTGGTCTAGAGTCTGCTCCGCTGGAGAGAAGCCCTTTATGTTTTGTTTCCAGCAAGTTTTTCTGTGTCCTAGCCAAATCCTAGGTCTTTGAAAAAGACAGTAAAATCTAAGTCTTCTGCATCCACTGTGTCTTAGATGCAGGTAGATCTGCTACGCTACCCTTCATGTGTGTTTTGGGGTTTTTTTCTTTCTTTTTTTTTTGGCGGGGGGGGGCAGGGAGTTGGAGGGGAGCATTGAAGCACCCCAGGGATTTCAGACAGAAAGCACTATCCTTTCCCCCAGGTTTTTTGGAAGCCATTGGCAATGGTAATCTGCCTTGTAATGTCTGTCAGCGAGGTGGGACACCCAAAGATGGGGAATTTTTCTGTTGTGTGAGAATAAGCAGGCAGAAGAGAGCCACTTGCAATGGCCCTACTAGAAGAAAGCCAGCAGAGCCTCAGTCTTTATCAGACACCAGAAACTTCACAGGGAAATTCGTCCTTGGGGACACAAGCCAGGTTTAACTGGTCTTTCCACTTGGGGAGCTGTTCCTTCGCATCACATTCGTAATTACATTTACTCTGACAGGGAAAAATGTCTCCGAGATGAATTATTCTGTTCCAGCAATGCTCAGGGCTGTTGTTCTCCTGAACCCAGGCCATTTTCCAGTCAATCTCCTGCTCAGCGGGAACTGTTTCACTAGCACGGAGCAAACTCTGCGTTTGAAGGGCATCCCTGGGCCTCATAGAAAGGACTTGCCCAGAAATAGGAAGAAGTTCTGGGCCCTTGCAGGTTGGAGAGGGATCACCTGGGTTGCGCTTAGAGAGGCATTTTGGAAGCCTCTCCTGTAGCTGTGCCTCGGTTTCTCCATCCTGGTGATGTGTGAAAAGCAGCTTAGCTCTGCAGAATGTTGTGACAGTCAGTAGTGCCAACGCTTCCAAAATCCTTCAGTGAAACAGGGACTATGAATTTAAGGACTAATTGTGTTGCTGCATTAGTCACACCAGGGTTCAGGCAGTCCACAGAAAGCATGTGGAAGCCCTGACTCAGATTTTGGCCAGAGGACCAGGTCCCTGCTGACACCTAAGAGGGCAGATTGCTGTGGCGGTTTTTGGGTGCCGCAGCTGTGCAGCCAGCCCCTGCCTCCCGCCTGCAGCCCCTGTGAAGTGGCGCGCCGGAGTTATTCTTGTCTTCGTGATGGATGGATGCGGTATTTGCTGTCTTGATAACCCCTTCCAATCACCACTTCCTTGTTCTCCTGGATGCTGCTTTATTCTTTCCGGCATGAAAGGTGATGAGATAGAGAACGTGCATGTTGTGCTGGGCAAGGAGAGATGATGAATGGAACGTGTAGCTGGAGGGTAGTCAGACCTTGACCTTCTTATGGAACAGCTACTGCTTTTTCCCTTTTTCCTGAGTTTCTGCTGGGACATACAGGAATCCCTTGGTCTTGTGGTGCAGCAAGATCCGACTGCTGGCGTAAATGATGGGCAGAAAAAGTGTCAGTGGGGCGGTGGCAGGGTTTTACCCAGCTTGCTTCTCGCATCTCTGAGCCCCAGCTGGGTTCTCCTTCAACCCTACAGATGCAGCTAAGAAAGCAACGTGACTACTTTTGTATGGTGGTGAAATAAGGATAATGATAAATACTACCCCTGTTGAAATTCTTAGAAAATTTGCCAGTGAGTGCACAGGGGCTGAGACGTTAAATTAAATGCCTCCCTGAATAGCTATGTCTGCCTCTGTGCACTACATTCAGTCGACGCAGGAGCTATTGAGTGAAACTAAAAATTGCAGAAAGGGGTAATATAATCTTGTGCTGTTAATTTATTTATTTATTTTAGCATTTAACATATGTCTATTTTCTATGGCTGTTTGGTTATCCATAGGGATAGGGCAGAGGGTGGATTAGCACTGATACAAGGCGTTGTTTCCTGCGTTCTGGGCAATGCCTGTTTATGTAGATGGGGGTTTTGCTATGAAATGTCAGTTCCATACAGTAATCCTTCTAAAGCAAGACCCTTTCAGAGGTACAGGATGGAGAAAAGGATTGTGCATCACAAACGATATCATAGTTACCAGCCATGCAGATAAATTACTGAGTTTTGTCCTGTTGGTGCAGGCAGGCTGTCTGAAAATGTGTTTGAAGGCAGCCTGGTTCTGATTTATAATCAGGCTTCCTAGAGAACAAATAAAAGCTAAATGGGAATGATGGAAATTACTCAAGGGGAGAATCCAAGCTGGATAATCGGCTTTCACACTCCCTCTCCACCACCCTCGAAGCCAAACTCGCTAACATCTTTCAATGACTTCGGGGCTGAACAACATTGTCCCACTGGTTCTTTTTATACAAATAATTACCCATGACCCATCTAGAGCTGCATGAATCCAGGGATACCGGAGTTGTTTGCAAATATTGATGAATGAAGTGCAATTGTTCTTCAATGCCCAAGCAGTGGGTAGCCACTCCACCAATTCCATGGTCATTTTGAAATCCCCCCCTTGTTGCTATTAGGGTTGGGTGGGAGAAGGCTTTTTCCCCCCCTGCACACAAGAATTTCCAGGATTTTGAAAAAGACTCCGATTCCAAAAAGGCGCATACAATTCAGATCCTGAAACATCAAAAATAACTCATCAAAATAAACTATTATTTTTCATGGTTGTTTGCTGTAGACATGCCTGAGATGTCTGAGACTACATTGTGTTGAGTGAAGGACGCTGCAATTTGAAAGTATCAAAACATTCCTTTTCTCAACTGTCGACTGGCTTGTTGCAACTGGCCCAGTTTGGCAAAAATTGCACTTTTGATGGATGAGCATTGTGGGGATGGGGGGAAAGGTGCAACTCAGGTCATTAGAAAGTGTTTGATCAGCTCCAGTTTGCTCTACCAGAGCTGTTGGCTTTGCAGAATCCCGAGGTGACAGAGAGACATCCCAGCTCCTCCTGCTCCGAAAAACAAGCAGAGCAACAATCCCGGGCTGTATCCTCTGCCTGCTCAAGAGAAATGTCTCTTTGCTGCTGAAGGTGCGTTTGGCCAAAGTACACACCACTGACCTGGCTGTTTACCTGCCGTGGGAGCAACGTCAGGCCAATACTGACAACTGGAAAAATCCCAGCCCTGTGCTGGCAGGCGGCTGAGCAACCAGGGTTATACTTGGGCGTAGAAAATGGTAAATGCACGCCAGTGTAGGGGTGCCTTGTCCTCAACCGGCACAGCCCTTGTGCCGTGTGGGAGCATGGTGTTGTTTAATTATACGGCGCTTCTTGACAGGAGAGTAAAATTAATGGCTTTTCTTTGTAGCTCTGTAACTGTAGGTAACTGGGAGGGTGCTGAGAGCCTGTACATGTATGCTTTAACTGTATTCTGAATCTTTGGTAGATTAACTACCAGCTTACCCTCCTAGCACAAATATAGCTCTGTTTGTCCCCATCTTCACCTGCTCTCCAGGTCAGGGGCAGCCTACAGCTAGCGATGAAGAAGCTCTTACCCAGGAGCCACGTGTGTTTCAGAGGAAAGAACAGTGGCTGTAGCTTTTTCTGGAAGAAAGATGGCTGTCCCTTGCCCCTAAGATAAATCCACACTTTTTCACGCTGGGCATCTGTAATAGAAATCCAGAAGCCCACAGGTGATGCTCAAGCCAATCAGTAGGGATTGCTCAGCTTGAGGATGGGGAAGATGGAGGCCCACAACCACCTCATCACCAACAGCAGCCCTTTACTACCCCATCTCTCATTCCACATCCCTTTGACCCCCATGTGGTTACAGGACAAAAGACCTTTCTCCAACATCTGGGAGCAATTAGAGAAAAATCTGTACCTTTCCCTGTGTCAGTAAATGCAGTGGGAAAAAGGGACAGTAAGAAATGGAACAAGGAAAGCTAGACCACAGGTAAGGACTCCACCTTCCAGCAAGCACAGAACAGATAATGCTCGAGAAAAATATTTTATAACATAACATATTTGATCTGAAGTCACAGTACTCCTGCTTTTCGGACAGCTGTTTCTCTTGCAATTATTTTTTCCGTGCCAATGACTCTTTGGTCCGTGGGTTTGAGCCACCTCTCCCATGCACGTGCCAAACTCACATTAACTCCCTGGAAAGTTGTGCATGTGCATCGAGAGGAGAACAGATCCCCTTTTTATTTTCAGGAAGGGTTTGTGTGTGATTTATGAGCTTGGAGAAGGAGCATGGAATACCACAGTGCCAAATTAAAGCATGCCCAGCAAATGAAAGGACAAGGTGAAATCCAGGAGCCTTCAGAATTAATTACTGGAACAACAGAGCCGAGGCAAAGTGATGTGAGCTCATGGTAGCTGATCCAGCCAGCTTCAGGTGCAAAGGTATATTTGTTCATGGCTCAGGGTTTTCGTCTTGGTGCTGACAGGGTGATAACTCAGTCCTATAAAGCAGCAAATTATCACTGCCTTCTTAGCATTAATTTCCCTCCCCAACAGATACCGTAAAAAACAAAAAAGAATTCTTTCTCCTCAAGGCCTCAGCGAAGAGAATCTCTCATGGCAGGCCATGAGTTACAACTCTGTCTCCAAAGACATCCTGTAAATAACGCGTCAGGATCTTAATTCATTAAATAAATCTAATGGCTCGCCCAATCCATAACACGCAGTAACTCCAGCGCTCCTGAGATAAAAAGGGTGTCAGCGCTTTCCTCTCTTTTGAGGCATATGCTGAGAGCATCGCACAGGCACGGATATAATTATCCACGCCTCCCCGCCTATATAAAGCAAAGCGGGTGCGTGCGAGCATCTGAAGGGCTGTGGAGAGGGTGCCGGAGTGTGTGTGGGCCAGACCTGAGAGTTTCTGTCGCTCCAGCAGAGCCCCCGCCCCACGGCTCCATTAATAGGCACCATTTCTCGCGCTGCCTGAGGGCCTGTCACCGAACGCGCGGAGCAAACTGAAGATGACGATGAGCCGACACGGGCCCTCTGACACCTTGGGAAGTCCAGATGACTCACTTCAGGCTTGTTCCTTTTGGAAACAGAGAGAGAAAGCATTACCAAGTATTGCCCTATCTGTCCTTCTTTCTGTTTGAGAACCTTCATACTTCATATTTCATACCGTCATACCTCATACTTCAAACTACGCCTGCTGTACACGGGTATTTCTGTGTATATGAGGTTTTCCCCGCTCTTGCACCATGCAATAGTTCATGTTTGTCCAAAGCCACGGTGAGACCCACCCACCAGTGTGCTGGAGCTGGGGGGGATGCTTGGACTGGGCATTGTTCCATCCTGGCTTTGGAGGGAGGTCAGAGATGAGGTTGGGGCAAGGGCAGATTTGAGGCCGTTGCCGTGGTCCTCAGGGCTGGCAGAGCATCCCCAGCCCATTCCATGAGGAGGGTGTCTCCACGGGGCTCGCTTTCTGCCTTGGCTCCAGCCACTGTGTTTGATGGAGATGCTTTCAGGTGGGAGTGGTGGTATTTGGGAAGTTCATCCCTTTGCTCCGAGGCTGCTTGAGGTTTTTTGCATGCCCTTGAAAGAGAAACACCCTGAAGCCACGGGAGGTCTCGTCCTCCAGCCACGTGGGGACACCGCAAGGTGGCAACAGGCTTGTGCGCACACAAGAGAGGCTTTTGAAAAATTTAATTTTATGAGAAAATGCTGAACTGCTAGTGAATGTACTAATTAATCCTGAAAGATCTGCTGGAGCCCTGTGGTGTGTTTGCTTCTGCTCTAATTCATGCCGAAAGGGGGAAATTTTGCAAGGATTGTTTTCATTTCTAGCTAGATAATGTCCCCACTTTGTCTTTGCCGTTTTGATTAACGTAAAAGAGCAAAAGAAATTTAACTTGCTACTGGACTAATTCAGTGGATGTTTCACCACGGAGCACATTTTGATTGCTGAGTATTACCCTGCTGTATGAGAGACCAACGGGGGACATGGCAGGGTTTCCTGATTTACTGCGATTTTGGGCATTGCCGGTTTGATAGGATCTCCAGTTTTTTCTNTGTATTCCTGGTTTTCCTGGTCTGGATTCAAGTGGCATTTTCTGCTGAACCCATTACCATTAGTCCATACAAGCGACACGCCAGATCCCTTTTGTCCTCCAAAGGCTGTAGCCGCTCTCCCGTTTTGCATGGGGAGGGGTGCCGCAGTGCCGAGCCAAACCGCAGCCTGTCTCCGATAAACTTCATAATTAGCTTCCCTAATAAAGCACATCATCCCAATACATGCTTTTACTAATTGTAACAGGAAGTTTTTTTACCTACTGCTGCGCCGGGTGCTCCCCACGGACCCTGGGAACCGATACCACTGCCCCGCATCCCGACCCGCAGCCCTGGGCTTCAATTAGCCCCGGCAATTCAGAATGAAAATAATTCTCCATTTTCTCATTAAAAGATGAAAGAGGAGCGGTTTGGTTCCACACATTCCCCCCGCACCCCCCCTCCAGTTTTTTTCCTTAAACACCAAGTGATAATTTTGTCCAGTGAAGAAGCTGCTCCTCTTTCATGGCCCCTGATTAGGAAAGACAATGGGATTAGTTCAAACTGAGTTGAGGGGCCTTGGTGACTCCTTTGCTGGCTAAATTGCGGACGAGGGTGGATAATGGGAGATTGATTAGGGTTAATAGACTTATTTTTACAGGTCATGCCGCACAGCACTCTGGGTTGTGGTGCTCCAACACATATTATTGCAAGCCATAAATCAAGTGGCTTGGAGGGACTTCAGGGCTCCCTCCCTCTGAATTGTTGGGGAACAATTGACTTTTGTCTCCCTGTTGCTAGTGCTACCGCTTCTGCCCCNCCCCCCCCCCCCCCAGCCTTTTGGCAGGGCCTGATCCTGGGGGGTGGGGGGCTCAGCACCTCCTTCCCAGTGGCCAAGTCACTCCGGGAGCTGGGAGAGGAGCCGGGCGCTTGGCCGGGCTCAGCACCCTGCAGGGTGGGTTTGGACAGAAGGGGAAGTTGGTGGCGGCGGTGGGCAGTAGGGAAGCTGAGCTTTTTACAGCGTGTTTTGTGAGTTTTATGCTTGGGGATGAATGGGAACCTTAAAACCAGCTCTGTGGGACTCCCAGGTTTGTTTTCTCTCATTTCTAAGGTTACTGAGGGTGTTCCAGCAGCTGGAACAACTGCACCGGGCTGTCAGTCCTGCTTGCGATCCATCAAAACGCCTCCAGCCAGGAGGTTTCCAAAGCAGCAGAGGGGGAAGGAGTGGCAAGGGGGGCAATGAATTCCCACAAGGTTTTTCAGGCTGCTTTGGCTCCAGCGTCTAAACGTGACCAGAGACAGCACATGAAGAGTCAACACTGCTTGTAACCCAGCGGGAGCTCTGCTTAAATTTCAATGCCAGGTCAATGTTAAGCAGGGTTATTTGGATATATTGGATATTGCATGTGCACAGTTTTCGTTTAGAGAACACAAAAGGAACATTTTCTAACAGGTGGGGAAAGTAGGAAAAGCTTATTCTGTAAAACGCATAGCAGGGTTTCTTTCAAGCAGGGTAAGACTCTGGTCTTGCACCAGGAGAAACCTCTGCTGCCTCGCTGGAGCTTTGTGCTTTTGCGAAATGTGAGCTATTCTGGTTTTATATCGTCGTACCTTGATCCCAAGTGGGAGATCTCATTTTCTGCAATGGGCGCTAGCTCAAAGTACATTATATTATTCCGCTGCAATTCATGCTACAACAAACTGCAATAAAAATCCCCTCCGACAGCATGCCAGGGTGTTACAAGTGATTGCTGCCATAAGCCATATCATTAAGTGCCAGGACTGTGGTAAGCACTAAAGCGAGCTGGAGATTTTTCCACTGGAATAATTACCTAAAGGAAAGTGTCCTGTTTGCAAAATCCAAATTTTCCATGGGGAAATGCAAACTTTCGCTATTTTCCTCCCACTCTACCTCTCGCCGCTTCCCACGCAGGCACTGGCACGTCAGGAATCATCAACTATTGTTTTCCTGAGAAAAGAGGTGGGGTTTATTGGACTTCAGAAAACTCTGCACCTGCGCGTGGAAACGCCATGTCGGCACGACCCTTCTCTCACGGCACCTGATGCCACGGCACGTGGGATGCTGCGGAAGATGCCACTTCGCTTCAGACAGGCACCGCTGCTCCCGCGGCACTGTTGGCACAGGACACACCAGTGCCATCACTGGTGACGGCCACAGCTCTGTGGCCCCTGGAGCACACACAAACCAGAAAATCATCCGGTGGCCCTGGCCAGCCTGACAGCAAGACGCCCTCGGTCAGGGTGGCAGACAGCAAACGTAAATGTAATTTCCATAGAAAACATCTGCCGTGACCTCTAGGTACTTCTGGCTGGAGATGAAATAGAACAAAGAGTTTTCACTCCTGAGCATTTCCAAAGGGTTGAGTGCTGCAGTGTGAACGTGCTACATGACAATCGCCCTCTGCCAGATGCACCGATCTTTTTCTATCCTGCTCTTCCAGGCTTTCCCTGCTTGCTGTGTCCTCCGTGCGCCCTAACTGAAGCTTCACGGAGGTCTTGCTTTGGCCGTGCGAGGGTATGTGGAGGCTTGGTGAAAATGACCTTCTCTAAAGAGGATCTAGGATTAATTTTAGCATGGAGCAGGTGTCATGTACTTCCATGGATTTTAAAATGAAAGCAGGCAGGAATAAATGTAAGTGCGGTAACCAGCTGGTGTATTGGGATGCACTAACCTGCAGCTGCAGGATCTTTGCTGTCACTGTAATCGTAACAAATGTATTACTAGCTTGTAGCACCTTTTGTCCAAAGGTGATAAAGTACTTCACCAAAAAATACCTTGGAATACTCCAGAGAGTTGCGCCTCTGTGTAATTGATGTCAGGAGTCGGCAAGCAGTTAAATGATGTTCCCGGGATCATCGAGTTGATCAGTGGCAAAGGTCTCGGAGTTCAAAGCTCCTTCGCTCCCTCGATGGGTCTGGCAACATCAAGGGCTTCAGTGCAGAGGGATGAGTGTAAAGAAACTCAAAATCCCCTTCCCAAGCTAAGGCACAGTTTGCATCATAAAAATTTGGGTCATCTTGCCGAAGATACGTGCCGCGTCACACTTTGCAACATCAAAGGTACCTGTCCCAAGAACACGCAAGAGTCTGTGCAGCAGCAGCTGCTCAAAGGCATGTAAATACAACACACGGAACAAAATCCGATCGTAATCCCAGTATTGCACCGCACATTGGGAAATCCAGTGTGATCCCTGGGAGGAACAAAGTCCAATGCGGTTGCAGAGGCACTGCCCTGCCCCAGGCTGTTTTCCGCAGCTGGGATTGCAGCAGCAGGGAAGGCGCATCCCGAGCTCGACTAACAAGCTGATTCCTTATAGATGGGGTAATTGGGAGCAGCCTTTTTGTGTGGGTTTCCCTCCCCTCCCTTGGACAGAGGCTCGAACTGCTCTGCCACCGTGCTCTCCCCAGCACCCAGTCCATTATGGAGCCACCTGCAGATACACCCCTTCACGAGCATCCCCGGTGGGTCTCTCCTTTCCAAAAAACGTCCTTGCAAACAACATTTCCTTCCTGTGAGTGTCTGCGAAAATGAGCCGAATGATTCCCAGTGCTGCTGGAAGACGTTTGCATTTCTTTTATGCAAATTGAGAACTGCAAATAATTTTTTTGGCAGGCTCGTCCCAGCTCAGAGCAGCGAAGTAACAACGGACCGTAGGTGAAATCGATGACAACTTTATAATAACAACCAAATCCGGGCAGATCAAGCATGTGTATCACATGTTATGTCTTCACTACAAAAGGAGAGGTGTTTTTACATGGAGATAATTAACTGGAGATATCCACCTCGGTGTACATTGTGAACGGTGATAAGATAGTGTTACCTAGATGTGACTGGCTGGGTTTATCTTGCCTAGGTATATCTAGGCAAAATCTATAATTCTTTGTCTAGACAATGATCTCACAACGAGAGAATGAGCTTTAATTAGCTGTTTTGATGGGAAAAAACCCTTTTGTGTAATGGAGACAAAGCCGGAGCGCTTATGAGCAACCCTACAATAACAAACCGGTACGGGCACAAACAGCGCAGGGAGGGAAGGGGGTGGCCGTAGCCACAGGATTCCGTTTCAAAGCGTCAAGCAGTTATTTCAGGCGCTGGCAAGCACCCGCCTTCCTTACAGGGTCAAAGGCAAAACTGGCACCTCTCTACCCACAGCCTGTGTGGAGAGGAAGGAAGGAAGGACCGAGGGTACCTCTCTGTGCCCACTCTCCTCCCTGCACCTTTGGAAAGCGCTAGGCAGGGCCCTGGGAAGCGGCGAATGAAAAAGCCACGTGGCCACGTGTCCAAACTGGGGTGCAGCAAGAGGACCGTGGCCAGCAGGTGGAGGGAGGTCATCCTCCCCCTCTGCTCTGCCCTGCTGAGACCACAACTCGAGTCCTGTGTCCAGTTCTGGGCTCCCCAGTTTAAGAGGGACAGGAAACTGCTGGAGAGGGGACAGCAAAGGGCCACGAAGATGATTAGGGGGCTGGAGCATCTTTGTTATGAGGAAAGGCCGAGGGATCTGGGTCTTTTTAGCCTGGAGAAGAGCAGACTGAGGGGGGATCTCATAAATGTCTACAAATACTTAAAGGGAGGTGCCAGGAGGAGGGGGCCAGGCTTTTTTCAGTGGTACCCAGTGATAGGACAAGGGGCAATGGGTATAAAATCGAATATAGGAAGTTCCATCTCAACAGGAGGAGGAACTTCTTTCCTTTGAGGGTGGTGGAACACTGGAAGAGGCTGCCCAGAGAGGTGGTGGAGTCTCCGACTCTGGAGACATTCCCAACCCGCCTGGATGCCATCCTGTGCAACCTGCTCTGGGTGCCCCTGTTCTGGCAGGGGGGTTGGACCAGATGATCCCTAGAGGTCCCTTCCAACCCTTAACTTTCTGTGATTCCGTGATTCTGTGTAAAGAGCTGTCGGAGGCTGCAATAGTAAAGTGCTGTTGGGAAAAGGCAGAGCTCTAGGTCATCGCTGGCAACTTTACAAGACAACGAGGGGCCCAAACCTCTGCCCTTCCTGTGATCGTGGGCCCTGAAACGCTACAGTCAAGTATGCTTTATCCTCTTTAATGGAAAAGAAAGAAAAAAAATCTGGATTTTTAGGCTGTTTCTGTACAGGGTGCAAACTTGCTGATGTATCTGCCTTCCCCAGCTGCCTGCTACAGACCTTTGGAGGTTATCCATGGACCCCCCGGCACCGAAGCACTATGTTATCAACTGCTCAATAACTAATGAAGGCAGGCTACGTAATGCAACAGGTTAGATTCTTCTGTTTTCACAGCCCAGCTGTGGTGGAAACATGCCTTCTGGTGAGTACGAATAGCACCTAGCAAAGAAAACTAATGCTCCAGGAACGTCTTGGTTTTCCTTTTCCTTTTGTGCAAGAGAGAGGAGAAAAACAGCACTGGGCATTATTGGCTGTTCAGTACAACTCCAGCTCTTCCTTTGGCAGCATAATGAGGTCCAGGTTGATAAAAATCAGTCTTGTGTGGATGAAAAATAAGAAGTCCTGGTGCTTGGTAAGATCTCGGCGAGACCGATATGACTCGGTGTTCATGTGCCAGTAGTCACTGGAGCCCTCCTTGGGTGCAAACTCTCAGCTTTACGCAGAGCTAGAGCAAGAAGCATCCCATGGGCTGAACGTCTCTCAGCCCCGGTGCTGGGACTGTCTCTGCAGCAGTGGTGGTTTCTCACAGCTGCTTCTTCTCCCAGTGCTCTGTGAACGTCCATGCGCGACGTGCCCACCACCCCGGTGAGGTTGGAGCAGCCCAAGGGTGTGCAGGAGGGGGAGAGCACGGCAAGGAGTGCGTTCTCTGCTGCCGATTGCCAAGAAAGTGCAAAAATAAGCAAATCTGAAAAGCCGGTGTCCTGTGTGATTAGCAGTGCTTTGCATATGGATGAGAAGCTAAGCAGAAGAAATTCGGCTCTGGAAAGGGCTTTCCGTGCTGCCGGTGCCAGCCCAAGGCACAGAAATGGCCGCGTTTCTCCCCAGAGCCACGGCTGTAGTTGCCCTCTGGGCCAGCACACAGGGGCTCTGGCTGTAGCACTTTCCCGATGGCTCAGGCTCTGCCACCACACCCTGAGCTGGAAAACGCTGGGAAGAAGTCTGAGCTGGGGCTGAGGTTGTGCCCATGGTTTTAGGAGGTTTAGGTGCCCAAGCAGGGCCCATAATCTCCTCAGTAGATAGATCCCTCCTATAGGTGATGCAGACCCTAAATGGGCTGGCGCTCTTGCCCTCGGAAGGCACCTGCCACCCCCGTTGACCATGGGGAGCCAAGATCATTACTATGGGTGTCTCACCAAGAGCCTGATGGTTCGATGGGTGCAGAAGGTCTGCGGCACAGAGGAAAGCCAAGGAATCACTGCGAATGTGAAGGCAGCCAGTCTGGAAAAGGGTAGTTCAAGGAACACGTCCTGTCCGGCTGAGTGGCTTTTGCTTCTGAGGACTTTGGTCAGGATGAAAGGGGTTGGGGTTGGTGCCAGGGATGACCCTGAGGTCACCAACCTGTGAAGGGGCAGCGGTGGGTGCAGGAGGGAAGAGCTGCGAGGGGGGGTTGACGTGCTTGCATGTGGCTGCCACACTTGCAGCATCGCGTTTAGATCTCATTTAGTTTTAGAAATTGGGAGTTGTCACAGGCTATGTCACAGCCCATGTCCCGTGACAGGTGACAAAGAGGCCCTACACCAGGGTCTGTCCGTGGGCATCCACCTCGCAGCATTGGAAGCCCGAGCTTCTCTGGCCAGCGTCAGAGGTGTCACATTATCTCATTTGGGGCCATTGGGTTTATTCCCTGTGCAGAAGGTCATTGTCATGAATAGTGGCAATAAGGCTGCTCTGCTCCATCCGATCGATCCCCTGGTGTTGTCCCCACATCCCAGGGTAGGTTTCTCTCCGGAGAGAAGACCCAGAGTCACCCTGCCGCTGGCCATGCTCCCAAGGGATATCCCTGGGAAATGGAATGAATGGAGGAGCTCAAGGTTTTCCGTTTTTTTCTGAATCAGCTCTCACGGCAGCTGCCGCACATGCCATCCATTGGGGTGGTCCTGCTGCTCCTCTTCAAAGGAGATCATTAAATACATTTCAGCTTTTGTGTCGACTTCTGTGTGGACTCAGATCACTCATCAAAGATGACTTTTGATCAAACTCCCCTTGCGAGGGACCTCTCAGTAGTAGACTTGAACCAGGGAGGGACGAAAGAAAGACAAGATGAGGAAATAATAATACACTTTAAGCATTGCCCTTCATTAATATCTTCAATAAACAAACATGTACATCTGAATATTACTTTCTCTTACACACCCACTGTTATCACTTAACTATATTCCACATGAAAGGACACTTGTCATAAGCCATTTCAACTCCCATCCCAAGTTAATATATTAGCACTCATTTCATTTGCATTTTAATGGCGAGACTACACTTTTCAAATAAATGACTGCACTTTATCAAAGGATTACTTCATTTTGACTGTAATGCTGCTCTGCCATGCGGGAATCGTGGAGTGCGGAGCCTGGAAAAAGCCCTGCAAAGCAGACCCACTGCGTTCAAGAGCAGCAGCCCTGCTCTTTACAACTCCATCTTTGTAATGAAGGAGAAAATAGCAACGTCGAAATCTACTGGCGGCTTCTCTCTGTACTGAAGGGAGATGCCAATTATGCCATTTCACTCCCGCATTCCCTTATGTGCATGGATTCCTCTTCTCCGGGGAACATTGTTTAAGGGCTATAAGGTGGCCTGAAATGAACCTGTGGCTAGAAATCCCTGGGGTTTCTCTCTATCCAACTTTGAATCTCCACTGCGTAGCCGAAGCCTGTCCTAGAGCTAGACCTGTTTCCCTGGCAGATCAGAGCAGTCTCTGATGGAGACGGGGCAGGATCCACCACCCTGGACTCAGACAAGAGGGTAACATGGTGGCCACACTGTGGGCACAGTTCTGGGGCTAAAAAGCCAGAATATATATATAGAAATAAAATAATCCTTTACAGCAGGAGGTAGAAGGACATGCAGATCTGTACATGGTGTGCTAAATCTTCAGGTAGCAAAGAAAGTAGGAAAAAACAGGAATGCAGAATGGCAAGGAGCTCTGTACTGCTTCCTGCCCTGCCTGCAGCAGCACTCAATTCCCACTTTTCCAGGGGAACCAAGCAGAATATGCTTGGATGTGTCTGGTATAGGTACCCAGCTTGTCCTAGTATAAACCCTTCCTCATCCACAGCAGGTCCCAGCAAAGGGGCTGCAGAGCCTTTAAGGGAACCAGCTTGGCTGCTGGGGGGGGGGCTGGGGGGGGGGAAAGGTGGAAGGAGCCCCAGCTGGGGGGATTTGGGAGTGGGGGGGGACACGAGGAGTTTTGTGGCAGCCCGGCAAAAAAGCTGCTGAAAAAGCCCTGGGGGTGGCTCCTGCAGAAGGCTGAGCTCAGGAGGTGTGTATGGGGAGGGGGTTTCCTTGGGAAGGGGGTGGAAATCCATGGGCTTAGAGAGGGCAGACTGCTCCAATGGGCTTTTCTGGCTGGTTTTTCCACTCTGGAATCTTCCCCCCGTGTGTGAGTGCTGCGAGAGTCTGGAGATGGTGGTTGTGTCCCCCAGGTACTACTCTCTCATTGAGTTGAGCACCTGGCTGGTTTAGTGCTGCTTACTGGGAAACGGGGTATAAAGTTGCACAGGTTTTTGCTGTTTGATACTAGGCTGTGCAAGAAGGTTTCTCTAGCTGAAAAACCCCTACCACCAAATTTTAAATTCCCTCCTTTCCTATGATTTTAATTCCATTTATTAGCTTCTGCTTGCTGAAGAAAGCTGTGGTCCTTAGTGCCCCAGTGACTGGGTAGGCAATCAAAATGTCCTTAAACGTCAGAGAGTTTTATTTTGAAATTTAGGTTAATCTTGAGCCGGAATAAAAGTGAGATGTCATCTTTAGCTTGCATTGGAATAAATGTGAGGTGTCATCTTCCATTTGTTGATGGGAATGCTGTTGTGGCAAATGCTGTACAGAAAGAAAATAAATGAAGTGTGTGGATTAAACCCTGCATTAAATGGAGGCAGGATAATGCAGTGATCTAGTGCCATTATTTGCAACCCAGGCTGTGATAATGAAGGATGCTGAGGAGCTCTAATGTGTGAAATGTTGGTGGGGATAATAGAAATTTCTAGCAGGTGTTTTTTTTGTTTGGTTTTTTTTTTCCTTTTCTCTCCCCGCTCTCCCCAGTCCTCTGCTGCAAATGAGCATCCTCAGGAAAATCCAAGTGTCTCCCAAACTGGTTATTGACTCGAAACACTTTATTTCATCATGAGTTTACATGCTGGCAAAGTTTATCCAGCCTTGGAAAGGAAAGATTGTGGATGGCAGCAGCAGACTCTTCTGGAGAGACTCCAGGCTCAGGCGTTTGGTTCCAGACTGGCGGATGCTCCGGCAGAGGCGAGTGGATTTTTCTTTCCTCATGTCCTGTGGTTGTATCCTGCGAGTTGGAGGCTCTCCATGCTGGTGGCGATAGGCACCACCTGTGGGGAGAAACTCCTGGTGCTGAGGAGCTGAATTTCGTATTATGTACCTTTTAGGGCTTTTTATGTTGGGATGTTTGATGCTTTTGTGGATTGGGCTCCAGGAAGTCGGGGCATATTAGGTACATCATCTGTTGCGGGTTTTGTCATGGAATCACGGAATCACCTAGGCTGGGAGACACCTTTAAGATGATCAAGTCCAACCATAAACCCAACACTGCCCAACCCACCACGGGGCGCCCCCGTTTCTAGGATGTGTCTTCCCTCGTGGTCGAGGTTTCTGTCCCTCCTGTGCTGAGGAAGGAGGTGCAGGACAGCCCTGTCCTTGTGCAGCAGGCTGGCTGTGTTGTGGCTGGACAGAGTTGTGACAAAATTGGCTGATTAATTGCCCTGAGAACTCCGCAGAGAGAGATGGGTGTTGCTGGTGGATCTGTTGGAAACTGGGGTTCACTGGGGTTGGAGGGAGGTGAGACTGAGCCCAGAGGAGGGTGGCAAAGGGATACCAGCAGGGGGTTGCTCTCCTGTTGCCAGTTTGAAGTAGGCAGGGGTAGTCCCGATGGAATTGTTACCTTCCTGCTAATTCTGCTGGTGGAGTGCCCCTAATTTCACCCTGGGGCATGTGCACTCTGAAGGAGCCCACTAACCTGTGGGTTCTGGCTGTTTCTAGAAGGGCGCAGAAGAGAGGGTCCTGCTGGTAAACTCGCCCAGTGCAGGTGCTGGTGGCTGGAGAGGACCTGCGCTGGTGGGGCTGGGCACAGGGAGGTGTGAGGACCCATCACCAGGGCGTCGGGGTGCCTGCTCCATGCTCGCAGCCTTCCCTGCCGCAGGTTGCGCCGAGGTGGCCGATCCGCATCTTTACTGGCCTGGTGCTGGCATGCCTCCAGCAGAAAAAAAACCAAAACAAACCCCTAACCTGTTATTCATCAATATTTTAATTATCACGCTTCTTACCACACGCCTCAACTATTTCATAAACGTTTGGCTCTAAATCCCCCGAACGTGTTTAAAATAATTCCTTAGGCATGCATGGACAGAGCTGCCTGCATTCCTCCTTGGTTATATATAATGCTGCCGAAGCCTGGAATGACTACGGCTGTCTGTATTTATACTGCAAAATCTCTTCTGCCTTGCCCCGGGATTTGAGTTGTGTAATTCCTGTGGGCTGCCCGGGAAGCCGCAGCAGCGGCCAGCAAGGCTTGGCCATCGCTGTTCCAAGCCTGGAATGTGAGGCTCGTGGTGATAGCGCTGTGCATAGACACGCATCCCGAAGTAGACGGGTGGGTAGTGCACCTCCTAGAGCACAGCTGGAGGAAAAACCCCTTGGCTGTGGTATTTTGAGCGTCTTCAGGGACCTGCTGCTCTTGCCGGGGGATGGACAGATGCTGCCATGGCCCCTGCGCTGCCCTCTTTGATGGATGAAGGTTACAGCTCCACAGGGGTTTCCAGTGTGGTCCTGGTGCTCACTCCCTCTTTGTTCGGCTGATGTTCTCAGATGGCAACAGATGGCCTTTGTGCTCTGACCTTCTTCCTTCTCTGACCAGTGACTTCTAAGTGCCATCCATCTTCCGCTGGGTCTGACAGTGGAGAGCAAGCAGGCTGCTCCCAGAGGGGAGATTTTTCCTCATCCTGTGCTGAGACGTTTTGGAAGAAGTGAGTTACCCATGTTACTGGGTCTGGGCACTCACCCTCTGTGAGCACCATGGTGGCCGTAGACCTGTCTTCCGCTCTTCTCCACTTCTGTCACCCTTCATAACTGTTGCTTTTGGTAGCTGGGGCAAGCAGGGCTGCACCTCAGAGGTGGCTTGGCTTTTCCCTTGAGAAGAGAAGCGTGGGGTCAGGGCACGTCCCATCCATGTGGGAGAAGCTCTAGCTGAGCCTGCCTGTGCGCGTCATGCTGAACCCTGGTGGGAAATGATGGCATTTGGGTCCCAAGGGGAGCCTGTTGCTCTCTTTTTGGGCTGTGTGTCATCTGAGGGGAAGTACAAAATAACTCCTTGCTGTGCTCTAATGTGCCCCTCGGCTGCTCCGAGGAGGATGGTGGTGTCCCATGTTCACAGATGCGGAGGTGTGTTGTAGGCACAAAGCTGGTTAAGGGAATCCAGGAAACCCCTGGCAGGTTAAGGAGTTAAATTTATGGTGCACTGAAGAGAGACCTGGGCAAGGTGACCTTAGCTAGGGCTCAAACTGTAGTGTCTTGTCTGCTGTAGATAAAGTCAGATGCCCACATGTGTGGTAAAGCTTAATATATACCAGTCCCATTGCACCCCTGCAGGAGGACACTGCACAGTGGCATTTCTGTAACTGTTTGCCCTTCTATTTGCTGTGCATGTGTAAAAATTAAGAGGGATTGTTTTTGAAAACTGGACCTACATTTTGCATGTCAGAGGAACTGTAGAAATGGGGTTTAAAGGGATTTCAAGAGGTTAGCTAGTCCAGCCCCTAATCCACGTGGGATCAGCTGCACCTTTGTCCACCAGACATTTTTGCGTAAGTTATTCTTACAGGATTTTGGCAATGGGAGTTTCAAACCTCCATTGATAACCGGTTTAACTGAACACCCTGACTTACTCTCCTGGGTAAAGGTGAGTGGGATCCCAGCTGGGTGGGAGAGTATCTGTGCTGTGACACGGGAGACCAGTAGGGTTGAGGGCTGTGACAGGGGAGACCAGTAGGTTTGAGGGATGCCCTGTGTGTTTCTAGCCCCATGTGTGCTCACGGGTACTGGGTGTTGCTGGGAAGATGCCCCAGACCTCCTAGGGAAAGTTGCACTTGCAATGGAAAAAGCAGCTGTGACTAATACGTTGATTAAGTGACGTGCTAATGTGGAAGAAGGGATTTCTCTTTGTGAATAACTCCTATTTTCCACGTCTGCCTCTTCAAAAAGGGGGGAAGGACTTGGTCCTAAGAGCAGAAACCCAGGGGAACCTGTTAGTTATAATGTCCCTTGACCCCAAATGTCTTCCTCTAACAGCTTCATTTAAAATGTGCCAGGCAGCTTGTCATGTAACGTGCGCTCTACTTACTGCCTATGATGCATATTTTTAAATAAAGCCATCACATGATGCTTAAACTGAATGCCTTTGAGAAATCCAAGCGCACGCTCTCAGCAGAGTTGGCTTACCCAGTGAGCCTATAATCTTGTCAAAAAAAAGATAGCTTGATTTGACAATTCCAGCAAAAGCAGGGTTTACGGTGACTTGCACTCTTTGTGTGCTAGCCTGTAATTCCCTGGGAGCCTTAAACATACTATTCTTCTGCCCTGGCATCAGGGCTAATTGTGCTATAGTTCTGCAGGTTGCTCGTTTTGCTCTTTTAAATGTTGGAATTGTGTTACCGCAGTCTAATCCCTTGGGACTTCTTGAAGTCTTGAAAAGCTGGAAATAAAAATCGCGGGTCCAGAGTTCCCCAGTCAGGTTCTTTGAGACTCTTAGGAGTAACTACATAGCGCCAGTAGATTTGATGTAGCTTCGTGGTGTTACCTCTCATTCTCCTCTGTTGTACAGCAACTAAAACTAGATCATCCCAATTGTACTCCTGCCTGGCCTTAAAGTGTACAACTCCACGAATGACTACACTACAGGGAAAAAAGTGCAGAAGAATGAGTGAATATGCCTGAGTCGTCAATAAAATAAAACTATTACAGTACTTTTCCAACCTCCAAAATTAAGGCTGCAGATGATAAAACAGCTTTGGTGCCGTGAACCTTTTTCAAGCAGAGTTTTGTTCCTAACCCAGGCTGGATTTGAGGAATTGTACAGTACAATCCATCTAGTTCCATAGCAAGAGAGCTCACGTTTAATGTGTTGCCTTATGGGGGTTTCTTTGCATCCTTAATGTCTTGCCATTCAATAGCTCTGTGCTTTGCAGGACCCTGGAGATAAAAGAACCAATATTGCTTCAAAGGTTATTTCTAACACAGGAGTAGTTAAGAAACTGTCTGCACACAAATGACAAATTATTGTAATCTGAACAAAGAATGGGGCAGTAAAGATCACACCAGCCGAAAACTTAAAAGAAGCCATAGACAAAGATGAAAAGATGGATTAAAAAAAGATCTCTAATGCTCCCAAATGCCGCAATATGGCTAATTGGTACGAATGAGAGATGCTTCAGAAGCAGACTTGAGGGTGAATTGCCAAGTTCTTGACTTTCTCCCATTAGCTGCAGTGGCCCCTCGTGCAGCATTGCTGGGGCTCTGCCGGCCCCTCCACGGAAGCCTCGGATTTACAGGCGCTCACAGCACGGGGGGACAAACCTGTGCTCCTGGGGGCTGGTTTTCCCTGCAGGAGTGGCTGGTCCTTCCTCTGCTGTGAAGTCAGAAGGCAAATATTCCTGCGTAGTGCGTTTCTTTCCTAACCTCCCTGCCTCCTGGCTTGCAGCTTGGTGCCATGCGTCGGCGTGGTGGGAATAACACGAGCGGGGGAATTACTAAGTAGTCCTCTCAGGCTTGGGGATGTGGGATGACATACTGTGGGAGCACCGTGTTCCTTTCTGTCCGTAAAATCTGCAAGTGTCCTGCTCCTGTGTGAGCAAGGGCAAAATTCCCCGGGGCCTGCGGAAGCTGGGATTTCACCCAATGAACTTTCTCTCTGAGCTGGGGGTAGAGTAGCTTCATCTGGGAAGATGAGTCGTGTAGTGGCTGCTGGGTTTTACTTCCTGGGATCTCTGTGAAGAGCAGGCGCTTGATATAGAAGGATGTATTCGAGGGAATGGCAGAGAGGATGTGCCTCAGGGTTTGGCAGATACAGGCTCCTTCTGGCCAACAAGCGAGAAGAAAGTGACATTACAGGAGGTGTCTTTCGGCATTTCCCCTCCAGCCTTTGGGTGTCCCAGCAGCAACGGCAGCTGTATGATCCCTCGGTGGAAATGCTTCAGTTGATACAAAGGGAGTTTTCTGCTCCTCTTCACATAGTGGCTTTTTTCTGCTGGGCACATACCAGGAGTGTGTGCCATGTGAACGTGTTGCTGGAAGGCTCTCCAGGGCAGGTGAGCCTGGAGGGGAGAGGGGATGATGGAAGCAGATATCCCTGGTAGCACAGCCATGGGGCCACAGAAGCTCATGGTAGCCATCAAAGCATTCCTGATAAGGAGGTTTTGGCCGTAGAAATTCAAGCCAAGCCTCCAAGGTCTGCTTAGTTTTGAGTGGGAAACCTTGATTTGTGTTACAGTTTGTGCTAGGCTGGCTTGGCGCCTCGCCTGCTATTCATCAAACCTTTGCAGAGCCTGGCCTTGGTTTTCGCTTGGCAGCAGGACCTGTGCTTGGGCACATTTACCTTGGCTTCCTGTTTCGTTGCAGACCTCTGGTTGTGGGCGGTGTATCAAACGTGCGATAAGTGTACGGAGGTCTGGACTGCATCTAATGGATGCCGTTACGTGGCTTGTTTAGAGTTGTGTGTGACAAGGTCATCCCATCTCATAAAGACAGCGTAACTTTCATATTTTCTTGACTCCCACAGAGGATTGTGGGAGGTAGAGATGTAGGGATTGCTGCAGTGCATGAGATCCCTTAGGCAGTTTACCCGTAACCCATCAATATGTGTCATCTTCTCAAACTTAACTGTTTTTCAAGCTACAAATTTAACGTGTGTCTCTGTCCTGGCAGTGCTGAACACCTCACCTTCTCCCAAAGGGAGCTTTAGGCCCCGGCATTCTGCAGTGGGTCAAAACCATCGCTGGGCTGAGGGACAACACTTTCTGATTTGGGTGGTTCGTGGCTTAGCACTGGTGCTAATTTGGGGGCTGCATGGTGGAGGCATGGGCCTTTGCCTCCTTCAATCCATACTGGACTTTAGTACCTGGCTTGGAGCCGCTCTCACCTGATGAGGTCCCAGTACTTTGGACCTTGTTGTGCTCTGGCTGCTCCCCCACACCAGCTCACCCTTGGTCCCCGAGCCATTTTTCTTTTATTCCCTTCAGAAAGATCTGAGCCCTTTGGAGGTTTATACCATGGGGCTCCAACTCCATGTTAAACCAAGAGCAAACTTCTCGGTGCCTTCTGCAACTGGCTCAGCCTTGGACTGCTTTGGTGCACCTCATCCTTGAGTACATATCACTTTGCTACAATACCTTCTCCAGTAGCCACAACCCAAGTGCTGGAGACTCTTCTGAAGCCTGAAAGCTGTCTTGCACACATTGCCCTTGTTGTGCTTGTCTCTTTGTCAAGCTGGCAGTTGCCTTCTCTCCTCTGGAAGGCTGCACTGTTGGCCACTTGTGTGCCTGTATGGCCAGGCCACTTGTGAGCCTGGCCATACACCTCTCTGTGATGGAGGAGAAGCAGTTCAGCAGCTCAAGGCGCAGATACTTGCTGTGGTCGCAGTTTCCCCACCCTTTTTTTGATGACAAAACTATTTCTCCCATATTTCCATGGCCACCACCGCATATGCAGGGTGGGTTGGTGTTTTTTTTTTTGCAGCAGCAAGTCTGGCTGTCTGCTGATACTTCAAAAAACAGGAGAAACCCCAGGCTGTCAGCTCCTTGAGACAGATTTCTCTGTCGTGCAGACCTGTAGCAACATTCGTGACAAACGCACGTTTCTAGTGATGCAACGGTCACTGATAAAGCTGTTGAGCTGTGGTTGCAGTGGGCCAAGAGGTGTTGGTAGAACAGGCTGGCTTTTTATAGCCTCTGATATACTCTAGCACTGTCCAGGAGTGGCTGCAGAAATCCCCATTTCTCTTTCATGCCCTGTTAATACCCGAGGCTGAAAATTGTTGGTGTTGGTCTTTCCCCCCAACACAAGTTTTGGCTGAAAAAGAGGACATGGAGGTGCAGTGAATTTTTGAGCTAGCTGCCCTATCTCTGGGAAATCACATCTGTATCCACAGCAAAATTCTCCTGTCCTGGAATATAACAGCCTGGATCCTGCTATGGTTTGCACTTACCAGCCTGTGCTGTAAGCCAGAACAGGCCTGGAAATCTGGAGTTTGACGTAAGAAACATGGAAAACAGCCGTGCTTTTGCTATTCCGGTCCCAGTGAAAAATCAGCAGAACTTCATGATGAAGTGCTGGAACTATTGAGCATAATAAATAGAAACAGAAGTTTACCTAGCTACGTAAGAGAGTATAGCTTTGAGGTCCCGTGTGGTCTATTGCATGGTTGATTGTATTTAAATGATACCATCCATTTCCTATATGCTCTAGAGGAGATTCAGGCTCATTAGTAGATCAAAAACCTTCTTCATTATCCATTACAGTAGTGAGCAAGGCAATAGATACTTTGCCTAGACAGTAATATTTGAGAGGGAGGAATCTGTCTGCCGAGTGCTGTCTACTCGGTTTTCAATAAATAAATATAATAAATAATAGATAATTAAACTGTTATTGATCTTTACTGTCTCATGATAATTTACTTGCCCTTTGATTGGGCAGGTTTTATCTTGGCACTTGACTGGAACTCTGGCTTGGAAAAGCCTTGTTATTTGAAATATAGAAGGGGGGGGGGGAATAGGAGAATCCCCGGAAGGCAGGGCACAAAGGCTGCATGTTAAATAGGCATAAAGTACTTAGAGAGTGGTTAGTGCCTTTTTGTTTTGCTATTAAACTGGTGCTTCAGCGATAAATTAGGTCTCTGCTCAGAATGCTGATAGCCTTTTGGGGCCATTTGCGCTCTGTTGATAGCGATGCCATGGTTCCTTGCTGCTAGGACATCCTTCTGGGATGAGAGGAACTCACGGAGCATTGGCCTGTCACCTGGGGAGATTCCTGCCAGGCTGCTGTGCTTTTCCACTGTATTTATGTGCTGCCTTGCACATAGCTGCCAGGCCAGCTACTGATTGCCTGGACAGTGGTTCGGTGAAATATTTTGTGGAGTGCTGTTTGCGGAGAGGAGGTCACCTGCTTCCAGGCAGTCAGGAACTATATACACGTTGAAGGCTTAAAAGAGAAGTTAGGAGGCTTTTTACAAAGCTGAGGAGCTTCTAATAAATCTGCTATCTCTTTGCGTCTACAAGTCCTCGGTGGAGGATTCGGTGCTGACCGCTGGAGACCAAAGCCCTCTGTTCATCTGTGGGATCTTATGCCATCTTTTCCCCCCAGCAAACTTCTACATTAGGGTGCCTGAGCTGGGATACAGGCGTTAATGAAAAATAAGATGTAGTGAGACTCAGCCCCCCTCCCCACTACACTGAAGAAACGCTGCTATAGCCAAACAATAAAGCTAATTCTTATAAATGGAGAAACAAAGGGGAAGAGTTGTCAGTCAAATTTTCAAGCGTGGCTACCGTGGGGGTTGACGGGGGAATATCTCCGTAGCTCCTGGGAGCATGGGAAGGCAATAACTGTTCGTTCCAGATATGTTTTAGCACCCTTGAGAAACGCTTGTGTACACACCTTAAATACTTCCAGGCGTATTGAACAAATGCATTTGAATAACTGCCCTGATTAAACATGTCATTACTCTGGGTTAACTCTGCATATGTGTCCTCTGCTGGGCTTAGCGGAGGGCTGGATTCCTTGTATTTAAACCTGCCCTATGTTTAGTATGTTCTATATATAGCTCTCCCAAATACTTGAGCAATTCATATTCTACTTTCTGAAGGCAGAAAAGGCCTCTTAGGTAATGGAAATAGTAGTGATTAGTAAAGTTTGGATGAAAAGCGGATATGAAAGTAGCATAGAAATCCTTTGATATATCACTCGCTGTTCCTGAGGCATTTTCTTCCCCTTGTCTTGGCTTTAAATTTCCCCTGTAATGTGTAAGTGAATCTGCTTCCTAAATTTACACTCTTGAAAGATATTTTACCTTGCCTTTCTGTGTGAAAATATACTTTCCTCCTGAGTTGTGCTTGGCAGAAATGCAGAAAATGCTGTATTAAAAAAAAAAAATCAATCTAAGAGTATTGATTTGAATCTTTATAGAAAGCATTTGGGCTAGTTTGGGCCCCTGCTGTGTTCATCTAGGGAACAATACACAGGCAAAGCAATTCATTTCATCCAAATTTAGCTATCAAAGATTAGGCATTTAGTAGTAAGGCAATTGTTTAGGCTTCTGTGGTCAATGCCGCCGGAGGAGCACCTCCGAGGGCAATTTGTCCGTGTTGTAGGGATGAATCAGCCCCTGAAGGTGCCTGGCTCTTTCCATTGACCAGGAGGAGTCTAAATGGTTCATGAGATTAGACACCCACGGATTGATTCAGGTGTCTAAAATAGGCGTTCGGTGCCATTTAGGACACAATATCATATGCGAGGTGTATGTAATGAGCTGGGAGATGCAATTACTCTGGGAGGTCCATGCCTTTACAGAAGAGATGCGCGCCTCCCTTTTGGCTACTGGGAGGGGGATGCGTCAGGAGATGTAAAATGTAGCTAAAAGGTACTTGTTTAGGCACATAAATCATGTGCTTAATGCTTAGAAACCTCAAATTTGGCACATAGTATCACAGAGTCTGTTTTCCTGGCATTCATAACCTTAGGAGCCGGAGTGACACGGGTGAAATACAGCCCTTTCTTACTCCTGTTTAAAAAGAACTCCTGGAGTTTGCAGGGCTTTGGGGAGGCAACTTCCATGGAGGACTGGACTTGCCTACAGGGCTTTATGTTTAGCTACTTCCATCAAAGCCTTATGTCACTTCCGACATCCTGATGCTCCCCAGTGATACAGGGATCAGAGAATCATAGAATCACTTGGGTTGGAAGAGACCTTCAAGATCATTGAGTCCAACCATAAACCTATGCCAAAACCACCCCTAACCCATGTCCCTCAGCACCACGTCTGCCTGGCTTTTAAATACCTCCAGGGACGGCGATTCCGCCACCTCCCCGGGCAGCCTGTTCCAAAGCCTGATAACCCTTTCGGTAAAGAAGTTTTTCCTACTATCCAACCTAAACCTCCCCTGGCACAACTTGAGGCCATTTTCTCTTGTCTTGTCGCTTGTTCCTTGGGAGAAGAGATTGACCCCACCTGGCTATAACCTCCTTTCAGGGAGTTGTAGAGAGTGAGAAGGTCTCCCCTCAACCTTCTCTTCTCCAGGCTAAACAATCCCAACTCTCTCAGCCGCTCCTCATCCTCCCTAGGGATATGTAGGGCTGGTCCCTTCAGTCCCACGGTGCTGCTGTGTGCATACCCACAAGGTATTTCCACAATCAGTTGTATCCTGTGCTTGTGTTGATGTTGGCTGACAGCAACTTAATCCCACTGGTAGGGTGTTATTCCATAAAGTTGTACTGCTGTGGGTGCAGGGGCACGCAAAAGGAGAGGCTCCCGAGCAGGGCCAAGAGTGTACCACTGCACAACAATCGCCCTGAATTACTCTGTGGGGAAATACGGTGAGACTTGGAGCTGGCAAATATGTCAGAATTCATTCTGTAGGCGTTGGTTGCAATAAAACACTGAGATATTTAGCTGGAAGTCAACTAGTCCGCATCAGCTGCGGTGGTTTGCCAGAGGTTTCCCAGCTTCACCGGTCACGGCGCTTCACAGCAGTTGAGGATTTAGCTCATGGTCTTTGAAGGAATGAAATGAAGCAGTGAGGAACCAGGTAGAAAATAGACCCCTCAGCAACACCTGTAGCAAGCAACAAGTACATTCTCCAAGTTACATAGTGGCGTAATTAAAGGAGGAGAGGCCTGCCAGACTTAATTTATTCTTAAAAGCCCCATCAAATTTAATTTGTGAGTGCGGTTCTTCCATCTGCTTTCAGGCATTATCTCTGGAGTTCAGGAGAAAAACATATGTCTTGTGGTTAATAAGAATTTGTTTTAATGGATCATATGACTGGCTGATTAATAACTGCTCTGCTCTGATTGTTCTCATTATAACGATAACATGCAGCCCTGCTGCCCAGCCCCAACCTATTGTCGTGAAAGGAGATCATAAAGTGGGAGATGAAAAATTCCTCTGGTTGAGATGAAAGCAAATGGATCAAGAGGCTGGCTGCATGGAGCTGCGCGGAGAAATCGGCTTCCTATGGTTCTTATTATTTCTCTTTTGGGATTATATTTCAGATCATCAAATGTGCACAAAGCAGGGCACTTAAGTCTGTATTTAGACATGTAACTGGATCTGATGTTTGACTGCCAAAGGCACTGTGGTGGCATTCAGGAGGTCCTGAGTAAAACCCTGCTTTCTACAGCCTCCCTCTGTAACCTTGGGCAAGTCCCCTAAACCTCTCCAGAAACAGCATCCACACAGAAATATTCCTGCTACAGAACAGGCTCCGACCTCACCAGGTTTTCCTCTTTCACTGGCTTGCGCCTGGCTTTTTATTTGGTGTCCCCTTCCAAACCAAAGCTCAGCATCTCCGTAGAGTTGCACCATATTTCCATGAGCGCAAACAAGTTGAGAACGTGACCCTCCTGTTTAATGACCAACTGGTGCCTCCATTTCGTGCGAGAACCAAGTCCAGAGCAATTCATCATATTTTGCTTTCATGATACGCTGGCTGGGTATTAGAAATGTTGGGAGCTTTGTTGTTTGGCAGATATTCAAACCAGTTACTTCAGAGGAAATTCCGCTTATTAAAAGAGTCCAGTGATTAGGTTATCATCATCTCCACTTCTCATTTTCTCCGCTCGCAATGCAAGCTTGAAAGAGAGAAATTTATTTGGTTGTTTTTAAAGGCATGAGTTGAAATGTGCTCCCAGGCAGGAAATAAAGAGACATTATTACTTCATAGCCCCCCAGGGGAGATGGCAGGCGGTCAGGCATGTGGTCCCAGGAGTCATAAAGCAACACAAACCGGAACAGGTAACTGGTGTCATTTTGGCTTTGATTTGCTTTTCCAGCCTTAACCTCGTGTTAACCTTCAGAGCAAGAGGTCAGGGAAAGGTTGCCGCCTCAAATGCTGGAAAAAGGAAATTTGCCTGTGAAACGCGCAGTCCTCGCAAAGCCACAAATAAGAATAATAATAATAAAAAAAGAAATTACTCCTGAATAACGTTTCCATTTCATCTGAAAAGGCTCACCCAATTTATGTGCAGAAGGAGAAGGCAAGAGGTTCTTCAAAGCTGGGTGTAAAATCAATTTCTCCGCAAAAGCAGAGGGGAAAACAATTTTTTTTTTAAATTTAATTTAATTTAATTTTATTTTATTTTATTTAATTTTATTTTATTTTATTTTATTTTATTTTATTTTATTTTATTTTATTTTATTTTATTTTATTTTATTTTATTTTTTCTTCAGAGCATTCACCATGCGCTTCCTCTCTTTGTGTGCCTGGGCAATGCCCAGGCACTGGAGTCAGCATGGAAGTGCCGACCTTCTGCCCAGGCTGAAGGTCTGTTGGTCAAACCCCATATCGTTTCGCCGCGGGCAACATTTGAGGCTTCACTTCTTTCTCCGGTGGGACCCGGGAACAGCAGATGTGCTTCCCTGGGATGCAGGGTAGCTAACCAGGGCTTTGCCTTTCCGGGTACTGAGTGAACTGGCCTCCTTTTAGCTCCTACCGTTTGAAATTATCATCTGTCCTGGGAGTTTGCTTTCTTGCTGAGCCACGGGAGANAGCAACACAAACCGGAACAGGTAACTGGTGTCATTTTGGCTTTGATTTGCTTTTCCAGCCTTAACCTCGTGTTAACCTTCAGAGCAAGAGGTCAGGGAAAGGTTGCCGCCTCAAATGCTGGAAAAAGGAAATTTGCCTGTGAAACGCGCAGTCCTCGCAAAGCCACAAATAAGAATAATAATAATAAAAAAAGAAATTACTCCTGAATAACGTTTCCATTTCATCTGAAAAGGCTCACCCAATTTATGTGCAGAAGGAGAAGGCAAGAGGTTCTTCAAAGCTGGGTGTAAAATCAATTTCTCCGCAAAAGCAGAGGGGAAAACAATCGGGAGAACGCAGGCACCAGGAATGAAGTGTAAAAGCTCTGATGTGGGCATGAAGCCTTTGTACAGCAATGTAAAAATCGCATTGATTGCACAATTGCACCCATAAAAATGGAAAGTTGGGGGGGGGGAAGAAAAATCACAGAGCGCACACAGAATATTTCATTGGCGGCTTCGTTGTTTCCATAAGGGACAGACAGATGGGGCCAATTTGATCAAACTAGGACGTTCTCTGCCAAGCTGCATTCATTCATCTGCGCTGAAATATTAGGTGGCATATGGCAACTGGTATTTTCTGATACATTCCTGCAACGGCACAATGATGACAGTGTCTCTGTGGTGAGAGAGACGCAGCGAAAGGGGCAAAGTGGTGGAGGGGAGCGGGGGAGGTGTCGCTGAAGGTGGCTCCT
>VZSF01005169.1:363318-516039 GCA_013398295.1 Chionis minor | reverse complement strand
CTGAAGGTGCCTCCTGGGGGGGGACGGGGATGGGGGCTCTGTTGTCCTCTGCTGGCCAGATGTGCGATGTCTCACCTCGGGGGGCTGCGCAAGAGCAGCTGTTTTGCACTGCTGAAAGTTTTCCGCAAGGATTAAGTGAATACTGAGTAGTAAGATGTATTATTTATTATTATCTATTATACTACAGCTTCTTCGGGACCCTTCAACATGATTGTGTGCAATTAAAATATTTGTCTTCAGGGAGACACTTTCACGGAGGGGGGGAAAAAGGGGGGATTTTGATATTTTTTGGGTTTTTTGGGTTTGATTTGCGTGTGCTTTTTTTTTTTTGATAGAATGGGTTTTTCATGTTAAAAAAAAAAAAGTAACAATCCTCTAGACGTATTTGGGCGCAGCCAAACCTCCTGCTGGACAAAGGTGTCTGCAGCATGGAGGTGGTGTGGAAACTACCTTGGGCTTTCTTTCCATTTGGGCTGGTTGTTATATCTGTTGCTCCAAACTCTTAGTGGACTTGGAGATGGTGATAAGGCAGGAACGTTAAATGACAGACACCAAGTTCTTGTCAGCAAAGGTGCTGAAATGGAAGTGTTTATATCCAAGTCTGTCACCAGGTGCCCTGTTAGTTGTCATCCTATAGCGCACCTCTTCTCACCTGAACGCAGGTGAATCTCCCACTCAGCAATAATTTCACAGCCCTGTGCCTTGATTATCTCCCTTTTTAAGGTGGGTACAGTCACATGCATCCTCTCAATTCCCTTTGAGATCATGTCACGCAATGCAGCAAGCACAGAAAGACAGTCTGTCTGGGAAATGCCATTTATTTTAAGTGAAATACTTAAAAGAAGATGATGAGTTTAATTATATATCCCGTGGAAGACAGGTTTCACTTCTATTTGAAGTTTTGTTTAGAGTTCTTTCCTTTTGTCCTTGCTTTGTTTTTGATTTTATTTTCCACTTGCAAAAATGAGAGAAGTTAAAAAGGGAAAAATATAAGGGAAACAGTTCTGCGGGTTTTTTTCCAAACTTTGAAAGAGAAGAAAACTTTAAAGAGGAAGAAAAAGAAGGGAGAAAGAAAGGAATGGAAAACCAGAGTCCTTCCAGATTTGGAGAACAAAACCAAAATGACGCCTTTCAAAATGAACATTTATCATTTTCTTTCATTTTGAAAGTTTTCATTAGAAAAAGAATTCAACCAAATCAACTATGTTTGTGGAAACCCATTTTATTTTTCATGGCTAGAGCTTTATGAAGAAAATTGTAACCACGTCGTAGCTGTTCAACTGCCTGAGATTTATGAAGCATGTTAATCAATCACCTCGTCCTGCAGGTGCAGAATTTTATAAATAGCAATTATGAGGAGGTGGCGTGATGCCAATCTTAATCCCTCTCTCTCCCCCCCCATCCTGAAGTCAGCATCTTCCGAAAGCCCTCTGTGCTTACCAAGGCTCCACAAATCATTACAGCTGGAATTTTTTGATCCCCTTCACAGGAAACATCCCATGTGTCTTCACACTGTCATCTCTATCATGTGGCCCTCTAAGTGCTCTGCTTGGGTCCCTTTGAGACTTTTGACTTCCATGGCACTTGGAGAACTCAGTGGTTGGCTGTGGCTGGGCTACAGAGCTTCCCCGAGTACTGCTGTCACTTCACATGGGTCAATATATCGCTCTTCTCGCCTTCACAAAAGGCTATGACACTGGGAAATGGAAAATTACGTTTTTGTCATGAAAAATCCTTTGCCTGATTATTATTTCTTTTTTTTAAATTAATGCCACTTCTGAATACAAGCAGGTTCTTCTGTCCAATGCGTTGCTCTGTAGGGCGGTCTTTCCTCAGACTGAAGTTTTGAAGAGAAGTTTTGGTGAGGGTCTCTGCTTCTGTGCTCACCCCTCGAGCAACCATTGTTTCCCCACCCCTCCCTTGATGTTTGCCTTATTCACAGGCAGTGACTTGCTGCAAACCATCCTGGAACAAAACGCCCATCTTTGACCCTGCCTGTGCTTCCTACAGCATGGACAAAGTCTCTCCTGGAGCACAGGTGTTGGCCTGTCCGTGAAAGTTTCCTACCGATAGTGAGAAATACCCCGTGGAACTTGGGATGCTATGCGTGCCAAGTGCACCTTAGTCATCCCCTTTGCAGTCTGGGCATCACTTGAGCAGCCACATGTGGTTCAGGGCTCCTTGTGCCGTCCTCTAAAGGGGAATTTTGGCATCGGCTTCGTTGTCGGAAGAGAAAGGAGCAGAACTGTCTAAGTCATGGACTTATGTCACTTTCTGCGTTGACAACAACTTCTCTGGGGTTTTGATAAAGAGGAGTGTATGTGCCCCCTCTGGGGAACCCCAGTTCTGTTGGTCTCTTTGCTCTGCAGATGTGCCTAAATAAGGTAAAAAGCCTGTTTCCGAGTGATATTATCCCCTGCAAGATTGGTATGCTGGAAAATAATTAGCTGTCAAGCCAAGTTGCTCGTGCTGCTTGCCCCCTGTTGCCAAATGGAGTTCAGTGGGCTCAGAACCGATGCGGAATCACCAGGGGAAGGGGAAAGCTGTCCCCAGATTAGATATGGCGAGCTCATATGACACAAGAATTTATTACTTAGGCCAGCTTCCAGGAGGTCAGAAAGAAAATAACAACCCTCTTTGCTCTGTGAAATAGCTATAGAGTTTGAGCGTAACCCGGGGTGTTCAGTCTTAATAAATTCTGTTGGTGACTTGTGTGATGGACAGATTTATCTCCATCATGCTATTTTGTTGCTTCCAGATGAATCCTAACCAGCACTGATCTGAAACTTCCCTCCCTTTAATACACATCAATAACTGAACACCACCTCTTCTCTCTGTCATCTGGCAGCAGTAGGAGCCTAGGCCATGGTTTTACTGGGGGAATGGTATTTTCTTCAAGGTGGAATATTACGGCCAGACTGGATAAATATCTCGCATTTCCTTGCATTGTCTGGCAACGCGCACGGAGCAGTTCCCAGCCCGCTCCTCAAAGCTTTTACAACATTGAGAGGCCTCCATAAACTTCAAGCAGCCAGGAACATATTAGAGGGATGTCTTAAAAAGGAGAAGGAAAGAAAAAAGGGAGAGGGGAGCAAAAGCAAACTTACAAGAAAACGTGAGAGGGTATCTGAGGAATAACAGGAATGTGATTCCACTGGGATGTGGAAGACTCAACTCCTCCCCATCATACAGGGGACTTCTCGATTACTAAAGGTGCCTTATGCCTTGGCTTCCCCATTCTAAAACAAAATTAATAGCACTTTGCAGGGCAATAATAGGCGTGAGCTGGTGGGCTCCGTGAGCCAGGGAGATGGCAGTGCAAGGGGCACGCGGGTTGGAGTCTGCGTCTGGATCCCCTGGGGCAGCACCTGGTGGGGCAGCTGGGGCAGTGTCCGGCTGAGGAGGATTCGGTGGCCTCAGTGGCCGGTCTCGTCTCTGATTTCCCCGTGGTGGGGAGCCTGGTGGTTCCAGCTCTGAACTGAGCTGGAGAAACTCCATTTTACTAAGGATGGAGAAACCTGGTCCGTGATTGGGACTCTCAGCAGGGTGAATGGTGCAAGAAGAAGGGAGATGGGTTGAGCAGGAGGATGTTGGGAATTTCAGCCCTGGCTGACCCATTCCTCTGGGAAGGGGCTGAGACCCTTCACGCACTTTGTGTTGGTTTCTTGCTACGGAAGAACGGAATTTTAGCCAAAAACGCCCTGTCCTGGAGGAGTGAGTACAGGCGGAGAACAGGGATGCAGGGTTGGTGCATCACGCCTGGCAGGGGACACTGAGTGAAGCAGCTGCCCCTTGTGAGTAATTGCCAAAGCCAGAAGATTCATCTCCATTAGCAAGTCCTTAACGAGCACGCCCACCTCTGTAGGTGACCTGACTGCTGGTGCAGGGGCCAGGGTAACCTGAGGCTTCCAGTGGACAGGGAATGTGGTTGTGGGGGGCTTGTGCCCTTCGAGCCCTGATCTCATTCCCGATGCTCCTGGAATTCTGTTTCTACCCTCCATGCCCATCCCAGCAACCCTGTGTGCGCTGCCCGTGGCGTCAGGACAAGCTCTGCGTGTTTGGCAGTGGTGGGGCAGGAGGGTTCCGGCACTGCTGAAGACGGGGCTCCCATCCCGGCCGGTGATCTGGCACCGCGCGGCACCCGGCTCTCGGGGGCAAACTTGGCCAGAAACATACGGCGTGTGGGCTCTGGCCTGGTGGCTTCTGTTTCAGCATATGGGATTTCTTAATAACAGTGAATATCCCCAAGTGGGTTCCCCCCATCTTTATCCTTCTAATTAAATAAATACCAACACATTTGGAAGAAACTGTGTAGTCATATTGCATTAGCCACAAGGAGACAGATTTTTTTTTTTCTTTTTTGCATTTCAAGGATCTCAGAATATCCTACAACTATTAATTAATCCGGCCTCCTGACAATTCTGCAGGGATATATGATAGCAATCAGTTCTGGCCGGGGAAATGGAGCCGTACATCTCTGCGAGGGCTGGTTCGGCACATTGTGTGGCAGGGCTGGAAATGGAAAGCAGAACGCTTGCCTTGCCGTTTCCTGCTGTAACCACGGTCTGGTCGCCTTCTCCTCGCAACGGAGCGTGCAAGTTGGTGGAAAAGTTTCCGCTAAGGAAAGTGACCTCCGTTGCTGGCTTTCAAAGGTTTATTGCAAACACAGATTGATGGGGTGGGGAACATACTTTAAACATTATGGCGAACACCTTAGCTGTGTCCCTTTCAAGTGGAAGCTTGAAGTAAGGGAATTTGACTGATGTGTGCTTTTATCAAAGCTATTCCCTATTATGTTAGGCACAGTAGCCTACGGAAGTTAAGAAGTTAATGGGGGAAGCAGGCATTAAACACAAAGATCAAATGCATCAGATAATAGCCAAAGGGATAAAAACGATACAGCACCTGAGAGTGGCAATAAATGTAAAATGCTTATCTCTCATTTCAGATGTATGATTAACTGCTCCTAAATATACTGGGGACTGTACAATAAAGGGGAAGATGCGGATGAGCTTATAATGTGGTCAAAATGTTTCAGGAACTCTGACCAAAGAACCTGTAAAAGCGTTCTGGGCTCCTGGCCGCCAAGGAGATGTTCTGCCCCTACGAGGGCAAACCTAAAGGTTCAGGGATTTATAAATAATTTTTTACTGGGGGGAATCAAATAAACAGCTGAGGTACAGAAAAGCACTGTAGGAATAAGTTATTGGATTGATGAGGATGGAATGTGGGGAGTAGTGCAACAGTAAAATTCTGGTTTATGTTCCAGAAGGGAAATGGGTTTTGTTTCCTTTCTTTCCATTACTGAAAATGGCTTTTGTAGAGTTAAGATCGGGGAGAATTTTCCAATCTTGTGTCTCCGAAGAACTCTTACCTGTTTTTCTAGCACATTTGCAAACGTTACTTTGCATGGGAATGCTCTCACACTTATTTCTAGTATACTGGCTTTCTCCAGATGCAAAACATGTTTTGGAAATATTTTCAAATCAGCACTTCAGCCCAGTGCAGAGAAAGGCTTTGATGTTTGTGTTTCTGCTAGCAGCAGTGCTTTGCCCCGCTGGAACCCTTCGCATCCCAGGACACCAGAGCGCCTTGCAAAAACCAATTCATTCAGCCTTTTGCCGTGGCTCAAAAAGCCCTATTTCATGCAAAAGAACAAAAGCCCAGAGGGTTTGGTCTCCTGCCTCCCTGCGTGCATTGTCCCTGACACAAGGCGAGCTGTCAGGACCAGGACTCGTTTAAAACCCTGGATTCACTGGCAGGGCACGCACATACCAAACAGAGGGAGCTCACTGCCAGGTTGTCTCCGTTACTGGGTTGATTCCACCCAGGCACTGGGTCTGTGACCAAACCAGGTTGTTCATCCATACCTGAGGGTCCTGAGGGAGAGCCATGGTAGCATTCCTGAGGAGCATGGAGCCATCTCGGCTGCAGAACTGAGTGCTGCCGTGCGTTGGGGCTCCGATCTCGCCTTGCGATCTTAACCCATCGTGAACGAGCAGCCTGGGAGAGGTTGGGAGAGAGCGGCAGAAACGGGAGAGTGTTCGTTATTGCCCGGTGTGGATTTCCAAGGGCAGTTCTTCAGGCTGCTGGGGACGGCATCCTACTTCAACCCACCCGAGATCAAAGCCCTCTGGGTGCTCTGGGACTTAGATGGATTTGCTTCTCTCCTACAGTGCAAGGGAGCTTCAGGGAAGTACAACGTGATCCTCTTTAAAGGCCATTTTGTGGTGCCCCAATGGTACAAAGAAGCCATAGACCCATTAGAAATTTGGAAAGCATCTGTCAGCAGCCCTGGGGACCTGCTTCTGCTGTCCACCCGGCCTCTCTGGTGGGCAGGTAAAAACTCTGGTGCAGAGACAAACCCAGATTTGGAAGTATTTGAGATGTGAGGATTGATGGTGCAGCTGGGGGCTGGGATACTGGGAGGATTCTGGCCCCCCTTGCCCCCGCAGCTGGCCCTGCTGATCCCTGGGCTGTTTTTGCCGAGAAGCAATATGCACCCATGAAGGAGGTGATGGAGCATAATTTGTCCCAAGGAGTTTAAACCACTGTAGAAAAATTATGTTATACTTTGGGTTTCTGTAAGTGGGATAGATTGCTGGGGGGGCACATGGGACAGAAGAGTCTCCACAGCTGGAGTTTTTTAGGAGATCAGACCAACCTTTTTTGAGTGGTTTGGGTTGATTTGGGACCAACCCTTTTGGGTCTGCTTTCTGTGATGTCCCAATAAAAACCTAAATGACTGTACTGGAGGGATTGATTAGGTGCATTAGGAAGAGGTTTGCACTGGAGCTGGGCCAGCCTGGCTTGAGTACTCCCCAAAACGCTGGGGCTGCTCCCCTGGGCAGTGGGGCAGTGTCACTCATCTCACTGTGGGTGTGTTGCTCCAGGGAAGGACGGAATAGGTGTTAACGAATGCTAAATAATTAAGCTGGTACATGATAGCTGCAATGGCTGGAAAAGTGGGAAGCTATTAAGGGCTGCTGAGATGGTTACGTTAGGGTGAGATGGAGGTGGATTAGAAAGAGATGTGAAAATAACAGGAAATTCAGATTTACTATAGGAATCCCACCTTACAGCCCTCGTCTTCACCCCTGTGGCTTATTTGATATTGCCAGCATCGTGAATTAGGGTGAGAAATGTGAGTCGTGATTTTTTTTTTTCCACCTGATTTTTTTTTCCCTCTGTCTTTTACGGTTTTAAGTCAGGTCCTTAATACAATCCTCATTTATCTTGCGGAGGCTTAATACATGACACTCTTCCTTGCAGACATCAGCAAGCTTTCACACCGGACGTCTTGCGTTGGACAGGTTCACCCTTCGTCTGCGCCATGGTGTGAGAGCAGACCTGTTAGCTTCAAACGAAAATCCCATGGAGGCACAGGAAACGACGATTTGTCGTAGCCGGGATGGCCAGGGTCTGCCATACCTGCACCAAGGTCTGGCAGCAGCCGTGTCTTGTGCTGTCCTCCTGCTTTCCCAGGCAGGTCAGTCCCCCGGTGGCCAGGGACTGGTGCTAAATGGTCACTTCTCTCCCCTGGGAGACTGTACAGCCGGTGCTGGGTGCTTGGGAGGAGCAGGGATGGAGGACGGATGCTGGAGCAATGGATAGGGAGCCCTGAAGAGAAAGTGGCTCTGCTCAGCAGGAATTTCCTAGGATGGGAGAGACTTTTGGGACAAACATGTCTTTCCAGAGACCCAAGGATGTGGCGCAGCAGCTATTACTGGGGGACACAGGAGAGTCATAGGGGCACTGCTGTGGCTTCGACCCCGTCTGCCACCCTGGCCATGCCCTCACCCGCCAAGTGGTCTGGACCACCTCATCTCCCCTTCAATTTCTGGAAGTTCAAGTGTAGCCAGCTGAGCTCAGGGAGCTCTGAGGCTTGAGTTGTGTATTCAGCTCTGCGCCAGCACAGTGTGGGTCTGAACTGTGGGGCAGAGGGTTCTCCCTAGCGCTGGGGGCTGAGCACTGGCTCCTGTCCACGTGCCCAAGGCTGGAGAGCTTGCTCCGGGACCAAGGGGACCCACCTGGACACTCCTAATGGAGATGCCATGAGTAGAGTAAGCGGTGTCTGAACACAGCTTGTGGGAGTTTTGGGGTGGAAAACGGTCAGTTCTCAGATGGAATGGACAAAGAGGTATCTAAGGCAGGAATCAGACCCGAGAGGAAGGGGAGGCCAGTGAGAGAGGGTCAGAGAGAACAAAACCTCGAGATGCCCAGGGCTGGCAGACTATAAATCTCCCAAAGCCGTGTCAGGCACCGGAGAGAAAGAGCCGAAAGGTCCTAAGTCTGTGGTTATACACAACAGAGATGGCAGCTGGTATGATTAATCTCCTGCCCTTTGTGAATCTTTAAAATGAAGCCTCCGAGTAAATGAGGAAAGGTAAGGAAAGGTCTTTGTGGCCCTTTCTTTCATCCCGATGGGCTCCTCATCGTGGAGTAAATGAGAAACAGTCCCGGCTGCAGCCAGCTCTGCTTTGGATCCAGGTTTGCTTCTGCCCCAGTGTAAAGTAATGCGACGTAATTTATAACACCGTGTTGCCCTGAAATTGTCCTGTCAGCTTAGTTCACTCCAAGCTGGCTCTCTCACTCAACATAATCTTGTCTTGAATACCTCAAATGCTACAGAATAACATTAATTTTATTTATATTTAAAATATTGTTAAAAAACAGTATAAGCAGATGTGGACTTCTGTCCTGGTCTCAGCTGGGATAGAGTTGATTTTCTTCCTCATGGTTGCTGTGTTTTCAGATTTGGTATGAAAGGAATGTCAGTAACACACATCGTTTTAGTTGTTGCCAGGTAATGCTTATATTTTTCAGGCATTTTTTTTTCAGCTTCTCATAGAGGCTGGAAAGGAGTATAGGCNGTGAGTCGTGATTTTTTTTTTTCCACCTGATTTTTTTTTCCCTCTGTCTTTTACGGTTTTAAGTCAGGTCCTTAATACAATCCTCATTTATCTTGCGGAGGCTTAATACATGACACTCTTCCTTGCAGACATCAGCAAGCTTTCACACCGGACGTCTTGCGTTGGACAGGTTCACCCTTCGTCTGCGCCATGGTGTGAGAGCAGACCTGTTAGCTTCAAACGAAAATCCCATGGAGGCACAGGAAACGACGATTTGTCGTAGCCGGGATGGCCAGGGTCTGCCATACCTGCACCAAGGTCTGGCAGCAGCCGTGTCTTGTGCTGTCCTCCTGCTTTCCCAGGCAGGTCAGTCCCCCGGTGGCCAGGGACTGGTGCTAAATGGTCACTTCTCTCCCCTGGGAGACTGTACAGCCGGTGCTGGGTGCTTGGGAGGAGCAGGGATGGAGGACGGATGCTGGAGCAATGGATAGGGAGCCCTGAAGAGAAAGTGGCTCTGCTCAGCAGGAATTTCCTAGGATGGGAGAGACTTTTGGGACAAACATGTCTTTCCAGAGACCCAAGGATGTGGCGCAGCAGCTATTACTGGGGGACACAGGAGAGTCATAGGGGCACTGCTGTGGCTTCGACCCCGTCTGCCACCCTGGCCATGCCCTCACCCGCCAAGTGGTCTGGACCACCTCATCTCCCCTTCAATTTCTGGAAGTTCAAGTGTAGCCAGCTGAGCTCAGGGAGCTCTGAGGCTTGAGTTGTGTATTCAGCTCTGCGCCAGCACAGTGTGGGTCTGAACTGTGGGGCAGAGGGTTCTCCCTAGCGCTGGGGGCTGAGCACTGGCTCCTGTCCACGTGCCCAAGGCTGGAGAGCTTGCTCCGGGACCAAGGGGACCCACCTGGACACTCCTAATGGAGATGCCATGAGTAGAGTAAGCGGTGTCTGAACACAGCTTGTGGGAGTTTTGGGGTGGAAAACGGTCAGTTCTCAGATGGAATGGACAAAGAGGTATCTAAGGCAGGAATCAGACCCGAGAGGAAGGGGAGGCCAGTGAGAGAGGGTCAGAGAGAACAAAACCTCGAGATGCCCAGGGCTGGCAGACTATAAATCTCCCAAAGCCGTGTCAGGCACCGGAGAGAAAGAGCCGAAAGGTCCTAAGTCTGTGGTTATACACAACAGAGATGGCAGCTGGTATGATTAATCTCCTGCCCTTTGTGAATCTTTAAAATGAAGCCTCCGAGTAAATGAGGAAAGGTAAGGAAAGGTCTTTGTGGCCCTTTCTTTCATCCCGATGGGCTCCTCATCGTGGAGTAAATGAGAAACAGTCCCGGCTGCAGCCAGCTCTGCTTTGGATCCAGGTTTGCTTCTGCCCCAGTGTAAAGTAATGCGACGTAATTTATAACACCGTGTTGCCCTGAAATTGTCCTGTCAGCTTAGTTCACTCCAAGCTGGCTCTCTCACTCAACATAATCTTGTCTTGAATACCTCAAATGCTACAGAATAACATTAATTTTATTTATATTTAAAATATTGTTAAAAAACAGTATAAGCAGATGTGGACTTCTGTCCTGGTCTCAGCTGGGATAGAGTTGATTTTCTTCCTCATGGTTGCTGTGTTTTCAGATTTGGTATGAAAGGAATGTCAGTAACACACATCGTTTTAGTTGTTGCCAGGTAATGCTTATATTTTTCAGGCATTTTTTTTTCAGCTTCTCATAGAGGCTGGAAAGGAGTATAGGCAGAACAATAGAATGGCCAGTGGAATACGCCGTACCATAGATGTCAGGCTCATCTGTAAATAATGTAATAAATGGGGTTAGCCAGGGCAGGGGACAGTACTCATGATCACTGCTGGGGATGGTGCCGATTTACTGATTTACTGGGTGGTGAGAGTGACTGCTGTCTTGTAAAATTCTTATTCTTGTTCTTATTTTCCTTTTTCATTATTGTTCTATTAAACTGCCTTTATGCCAGCCTGTAAGGGTTTTTTCTTTTCCCTTTCCCCTCCTTTTCTCCCTCCTTTCCCCACCTTTCTGGGAGGAAGAAGGGGTGAGCGTGTGGTTGCATGGTCCTAATTGTTGGCTGGGGTTAAACCATGACAACTTCTTTCACTTATCCAGGATAAGAGGGAGATAGCTTTTTTCCTGATTCCCTGTGGTTTGAAGACTTTTGGTTCTAGTTCCAACTTTGAAAAGTGCATGAGAGGAGGAGAAGTACTGTTGTAGTTGGGAGCATCTGTGGGTGTCTAGAGGTAAGGCTTGTCCCTGGCACGAGGCTGACAGGTATCGTGGGGAAAAATCAGTTTTCAGGTGGGGGGAGACACAGAGCTGCTAGAATCTGCCATACTGTGCCTGGTTGATTTCTGCTGTGATCAGAACTAGGAGACCCAAGCATGGATCTGGGCTCTGTTCTACTAGATGATGTGCAAGCAGATCCGAGAGGTCTTTCTGCACCCAGAACACCTACGGTCTAAGCCAGGGGACAAGGGTAGGTTCAGCTTGACTGGAGGATCACACAGGTGCAGTGACACAGATCTGTGGGGACACTGGATAGGTGTGGGACACTGCACTGAGAGACACCTCTTCAGTCCCAAACCTCCAGGGTGCTGGGATTTTTCACACTCGTCATATACCAGCAGCACCTCAGCCCTCTCCGTTAGGAGCTGTGTGCTAGCTGAGAGGTTTGTGAGGGATCTGAGCTGGATCTGCAGATGCTTGGCTTCGCAGAGGGTCTGTATTCTCTCCTGGCTTTGCCAAACAGGCTTTTGCTGCCTGGTCTCCTGGTGATTCAGGTCCTGTAGGTCCCCCTCTGTCACCATCTCAGCACATCCCTCCCACGTCTGGTGGCATCTCTTACGAACCATCCCTTCTTCATCACCACCGTTCCTCCTTGTGGTAGTGCTGCAGAGGACGAGCTGGTCCATCCCCCTGCTCCAGGATGGGGCCAGTCCCCATGTCAGTCTGATGATCACCCTAACTTTTTCTTGAACACCCCTTTTGCAAGAGTTTTCACATTGTCCTTATATGTCTGTCCGCTCCAGAATTACAACAGCTAGTCTCTGTTCTTTGCTGAAAACCGTACCAGCACCAGCCTGGCCTTTTCTCGGTCCTCCTCTCCTAACGGGCTTCCAGTCCTCCATGGAAGGACACATCAGCTGCCAGAACCCATTTTGGCCGTGGTACCTTCATATCCCTACAGAGTGAGAGTGCCTCTCAGTTGTCAGAAGGACTTATCCTTACTTGGGTCTGTTTTCCAGAGGGGAAAAGAAAGCAGGAGGTGCTTAATTGTGACAGTATCAAAAAACCCCATGTAGACACTCAAATAATGTAAATGTTTTGGACAGAATCATGGCTTTTCAATGTCTGAGCTGCGTCTGGAGGAAGGAAAAATGTAACCTCACATGACTTGAAAACCATCTGAGCTGGTCAAGTGTCCCAGCACTAACCCACCTCTTCTGCCCGCTCCTGTCTCAGCAGGTGGTGGTAAATCAGCCATGGTGTTGTCCGGGCTGCAGGAACCCCCCCATCTCCCCGCAGTCACCCCAAAGGATGCTTCCAGCGGGCTGAGCTCTCCTCCCACCCCGCCTTTCCATTCAGAGTGGTCATCTGCTCTTCCCTCCCTTTCTGCTCCTCCTTAAACCACCCAGTGGTGCCTGTGAATAAAACTAGGTAGCCCAAGCGAGGCAGAAAAAGTAGCAATCAATTAAAAGCCCAACAAAGTGCCTTTGTGCCTCGCTTTGCAGTCGTAATGAATGGCTGTCTTGTCAGAAAGGTTTCTACTGTATTAAGAAAGCATTCTACCTTAGCTCGTTGTGATCTTGCTTGCAAAAGTCTCATTACTGTGCCAGCAATAATAGTGTCTAATTAAGCAGAATAAAGAGAGATGAAGCGTAATGGTTACAGGATAGAGAAGTTATTCGTCAGGCGGAGGTAATAAATTACCGAGTCCTGCGTCCTGCTGGAAAAGACGTAGTCAAAAAGAGCCGGTGCTGGAAACTTGTTTTTCTTGTGGATAAATTGACCAGCTCGGGTCGGCGTTGCTTCAACAGATTTTTTTTAAATGTTTGGGTTGGTTTTTTTTTAACACTTCTCTTAATGAATAGAGCAAAACGGTTGACATGAGGGTCGAGGCAGAGTAATGACGAGACCAATTGGTTGTTCTAAGGAGCAGAAGAACATATCACTGCGCAGCCGGGGAGCAGGGATGGTCCAGAGGGAGCCGCTCTGCCTGGCACCGTGGCCTGGGAGACTTGGTTTCATGCTTCACCTCCCGCGTTATTGCTGGGTTCTTACCCCTTCCCCGGTAAGAAGCTCCGCAAACCGTGTGCCCCATGCACAGTGCAGCGGGGGAAAAGACGCAAGAATGTCATTAAGGTCACGCGGCGAGTCCCCGGCTGTGGATAACGAACAATTCCTGACAAAATGAGGTGGTTGGAACCATTCTGAAATAAAAACCTGCCTGTCATTCTGTTGCACGAACCTATATTCCAATTTTATCTGTGGAGCGCGATTCTCTTTTATCCAGTCGCCTGTTTGAAGGGATTTGAGCAGAATAGATAATCCTAACTTTGAACATAAATCACTGGGCTGTGCGGCTGATAGATGCTTTGCACTTTCTTATGATAATGGCTGATTGGAGGCTGGGAGAGAAAATGCCAGGGGCTTATCTCTGTGGAGCAGCATTGGGATGGAGGGCGTGCGGATGGCTGAGGGGAGGGGAGGCAGCAGCACAAGGTGGGGCCGTTTTGTGTTTATTTATCTGTTTGTTTATTTTGAACATCTGAACTCCAGCAGAGCTGCTGCCAGGGGTGTCACTGGGAGCTTCGGCAGTTGGGTTGCGCCGAGGCACCACGTTACAAGACGAGGGCAGACGTCGGAGATAACGGAGTCCGTTGGGCGCTCGCCACGCGTGGAGCTGAGCTCCAGAGGATTCAGTCGGAGCCCCATATTCCACCTACAGGGGCTTGGGGATGCCAAAGAGCCATCAAATAGAGGCCACGGATTGTTATTACATTACTGAGAATAGTTTAAAAAAAGAAATACAGCTCTTTTTTTTTTTTTTCCTTTCCCTTTTTACCCACAATATAGATGACAGCTCAGAAAGTGCACTTTTCCTTCTGAAGATGCAAATCCCCAGAAAGGTCATGTTTCATTTTGGTTTTGAATGTTTCTTATTTTTAAAAGATTTATTTTACCTCAATTAGCTTAAATTTCAAAGTCATTGAAAAACCAGAAAACTGGATTCTTTTTTTGCTTATAACTTCTGTCTCTTTTTTGGTTTTTTTTTAAATTAAAAAAACCCCCACCCAAAACAACAAAAAACCCAACATCAAAACAGATGCTTTCCCAGGAAAAGCTGTTTTTTGATGAAACAGATTAATTGGCATTTTCTAATCAAATCTTCAAAAAACTTCCAGGCAGCTTTACTGAAGCATTGAAGTACTCTTTTTAAAAAGTAAGATTTCTTAATGTCACCCTGTGAAAGTCTTCTTTCTCCAGTGTCTGCAAATGGCGGCTTGGCAGCTGCTTTGGGTTAGATGCCTAGTTTTTTGCCTGTGAATAGGGGAGTATTTTGGTTCAGAGGAGGAGTGCCATTTTGAAGCGAACCCCCAATTTGCCTCCAGGTGTGCTCCAGATGCTCTCCATCCCCTGGTGGAGGTGCAATGGTCCAAATCAAAGACTGATTTTTCCAACAATTCTGAACTGCCAGCATGATCAGGATGTTTATTCTGGGGGACCAGACTAAACCTTGTGCAAAATCAATCCCCCTGTGGTGCATAGCGAGGAGATGGTCCAGCATCAGATTTGCAAGTCTGCCTCGTTACACCAAATTACTTGTCGATAGAGATGCAGATTCTGATAGCTAAAGTTGGGTCAGTTGGAAATCATCTTACGTGCTTCAGCCATGTTTGAAAACAGTCTTATGAGGAGCAGCTGAGAGAGTTGGGATTGTTTAGCCTGGAGAAGAGAAGGTTGAGGGGAGACCTTATCACTCTCTACAACTCCCTGAAAGGAGGTTATAGCCAGGTGGGGTCAATCTCTTCTCCCAAGGAACAAGCGACAGGACAAGAGGAAATGGCCTCAAGTTGTGCCAGGGGAGGTTTAGGTTGGATATTAGGAAAAACTTCTTTACCCAAAGGGTTGTCAAGCATTGGAAGAGGCTGCCCAGGGAGGTGGTGGAATCGCTGTCCCTGGAGGTATTTAAAAGCCGAGCAGACGTGGTGCTGAGGGACATGGGTTAGGGGCGGTTTTGGCAGTGTAGGTTTATGGTTGGACTCGATGATCTTGAAGGTCGCTTCCAACCCAAGTGATTCTATGATTCTATGATTCTAGGGAGCAGCCTCTAGATTGCTGAGATGGTTTGAAGCCCCTTCATGTGGGCTTCACCCATGTGCCCACCCTTGGGTAGATGTGGTCTCTGCCTGAAGGAGGTGGCTATCGCGAGTGGTCTGTGGAAGCTGGCAGGCGGGTGACGTGGACAGTGGGACTCTGGGTAGCAGGGACACATGGACAGGGGGACTCTGGGTACCAGGGACACGCTCCTGAGGTCCTGACTGAGATGAGTGACCGTCCACTGTGCCGTTGCCTTGGCAGCAATGCGCACAGATGCTTAATACGATGGAAAGAGTGTACATCTGGGATCCGCCCCAGTGCACAATGGTGCGGGGAGAGAGCCAAAGTCTCCTCTGAATTATTTCTGCCAGGAAGCTGAACATAAAGACCACACAGAGGCCTAGCATGGGAGGTGGCAGCATTTCCTCTGAGGGCGTGAGGACTGTGTCCATGCCACAAAACTGAACTGTGAGAGAGGAGCTGCTTTGGGCACAGCTGGGAGGTGGGACTCCAGACCATTAAGAGTTGGTTCAAGTCAACCAGTGTGAGGGGAGGGAAGGAGGAGGCACCCGGGGCTACGCCTCAGCTGAAGGGGTGAAGGTGTAAGGTTTAGCCTTGGTGCCTCTCTTCCAGCTTACCAGGGGTTCTCCAAGGAAGCATTGTGCCTCTGACAAAGATTACCATTGATTTGGAGCTTTGACCCTTGTCAAAGCTGGTCTGCTACAAGCTGTTCTTCATTGAGGTGTTTTATAGAGTCAGAATTCACAGCATTACTCTACTTCTACCGATTTCATGTCTCGGGGGAGCACCTCAAGGACAATAGTCCCTAGGGGTGCGCACCCTGCCCTGCACCTGGCGGGCAGCCTGAAGGAGGTGTCTGTGGACACAAGGCAGCCAAAAGTTAGGAAAAAGCAATACCACCAACCCAATGTTACAGATGGGGAAATGACCTAGATTGAACCTGACTTGCACCTATTCAGGTGCCTCTTGCCTTCTTGGCACTCACTAATTATTCTGGTTATTAGCAGTAGACAGGTCTGGTAAGAAAATCCATCACCTCCACTACCTCTGTTAACGAATTGGGCTGCCACGGTACTTTATGGGCAGTGCATTCCCATACCCACTCTTTATGGACCAGGTAGAGTTTGAACTGCATCTCCCATATTGCTTCAAAGTCTTTCGGTGGGTTCCCGAAAATGCAATTTGCCAAAATGCATTTGAAGACATGACATATGACCACAGAATTAGCCCAAAACATAGGAGACGCCAGAATGTTTCCTTTTGTGAGCCAGTGTAGTAGCATTTCAAAAGAGAAATCTTTGGGCTTTAGGATGAAAAATGAGCCTTATTTTTAGTTGGGAGCATTCCATTTTTTAAAGAAAGTACTTCAAAAAAACCCCTGCATTTTCTTACTAAATATTTGTTGTTGTCCAGAAGCCCAGTTTTCTGGGAAATAGAACTTTTTGGGGATGGTCTTAATTATTCTGTTGCATTTTCAAGGGGGTGACATGAGCATGTACTGGAAAAGGAGCAGCTCTCATAAAAGACAATAAGTGATCAGGTCTCCCACAGGAGACAATTTGGGTAATGTAATCTGTTCAGACAACAAGTTCTTTAAACTTGTGAGAAAATTTCTCTTGAGCTTGAACAGGTCAATAACATTTTCCCCCATTTGGAGAGGAATAGAAAAATTAACTTTTTTTTTTTTTTTTTTGCCAGCATTTCTGTTATTTAACAGCCTTTTAGAAACCCATTTCCTGCGCTATTTTAAGCTGCAGGCACAGTTAGGAGACCACATCTAACAGTGACGATATAAATCTCTAGACGGCTCAGGAGATAAGTCAAAACAAATTTCAGGATGTTCCTCTAAAGAGCTGTTTCCACTTAAGTAAGTCCCATTGGGAGCCCGGTTAAAGAATCACCTAATCCGCTACACATTTTATACATTTAAACAGGTCCATTTGAAAGAAAGTTTGTGAAAATTTCTGTGCGGTGAATGCATAATGAACACCATCAGAGGAGGCTGCAAATTGCTGCTGTTTTTTAGCTCTTGGCTTTGTTGATGTTGATAACTTTATGGTGTCCTGATTTTCTTTTNCTTTTTTTTTTTTTTTTTTTTTTTTTTTTAACTGCCATCTTTTGGGCTGCCGCACCGTGCAGCAATCCTGTCTGGCTCCCCCAAAATGTAATCCGTGCAGCAAGGCTGCTTGATGTGAGAAAGGCTGTGCAGAGGGCAGGTAAAGGAATATATTACGATATGGGAAGAGAGCAAGGGGAGGGAAGATTGGCATGTGAAAAGAAGGAAGGCATAGCTGGATCAGGGCGCTAGGAAGGTGACCTGGAGGAGGAGGAAACACGATCGGCCCCTGTGGGTTGTTACAGTCGTTTCTGTTGCAGAGGTATTGGGTATAGAGACCTCATCTCCCCTAACTCGGGAAGATGAAAAGCTTCAGCCCACTGGAGCTGGTGTGGGAAGCAGCCTGGTGTGGCCTCTGGTCCAGGGTCCAGTTTCCTTAAATCCCAAGCCACCTTTGGTGTAGACACCTGGGGTGTCTGCTTCTTGTGTCCAAAGCAGGGCAGTAATTTCAGAGACTCATAAAGCATCGAGGGACTTTTTGCACATTGGGACCCAAATCCATCCATATCCTGCTTGCAGTCCAAGTCATTACCATAATTCTCCCAACAGGAAAACCCATTCTTGTACACCAGAGGGAAATGGTGGTGCTCGTTGGCTTGTGGGCATTGTGAACAACGGGACAAGCAGGACTTCTGGAGCGGGTCCGGATGTGACACCAGTGTGTGTTTAGATGCCAGTGATCTGCTGGTGACTACGGAAGGGCAAGCTAATAGCAGTCTATGGCTACTGCGAGGGCAGTATTAAGGGTGTCGGAGCTGAGCTCTTCACTCAGTAATGGCAGATGACGTGAAAAGGGGTAATACCAAAAAATGATGCCAACCAACGTTTCTTTAGTTCTGCAATGACAGACTTTCACTGTCTTTGGGGGTCAAAGTTTAGAGGTGCAGAAGGAACGCCGCCTGCCTTTTGTTTTCTTGATGGAGCATTCTCAAAACATTGACATCTCACCAGGGGAATTTTCAGGGACAACACTCAGCTCCATGATTGCGTTCCTCGTCTCCAGCCGTCAAATAACATAAGTTAGCAGCTACAAAGATTTCTTACACGAAAAGCAGCATTCGCCTTTTGGTGTTTCTTATTTTCAAAAATAAGAGAGCAGCTCTTCTCGCGTTGGTCAGAAGTGATTTGCAGACTGTGGAGTAAAAACTGTTGAGTGGAGTCTGCCAAACTAATGTCTGGAATATAGGGCCTTGTCTCTGTGTCCTGAAAACTTACTTTGTGATATTATTTTGTCCTGGATTTCACAAATGGGACACAGACTTGGGTTTTCCCTGCCTTAACTTCTCAGCCTGCACCCTCTTCCCAACCCCATCACAGGAAAGCAGTTGTAAGAGCCTTGATGGATCATCTTGACACTAGACTTGATTTTGACCTTAGATGAATTACGTAGCTTTTCTACCATCACTGGTTTGTCTCCTAACAGGAATGATATTTACATGGCCAGCACTTAATGTTGGTGTGCTGATGCACTAACTGATTTTATATTTTTTTTTAAAGTTTTTTGCATTTGCAGAGGCAAACGTAGGCTAAACGCTCTGTTTCTCTCTCTAATGGCTACTTGTGTTCTCCTTTTCACATCCTCTAATAGAATTTGAAGCTGAAGAGACCACTGTGGTCATCTAATTTGACCTTCTTTATAACACACCAGGATCTTTGCTATTGATTCTGCACCAGTCCCTGACTTGTGGTTAGACTAAAGGAGGTATTTTACACATAATCTATTAAAAGCATTGTAATGCTTGAGTGTTGTTAACTCACGGCTCCAGTGCAGCAGTTAGATAACTCATTCTTAAAAAAGGTTCATGTGCGTACAAACATCATTTCATGTCTAGTAGACCAAATGGCTTTCTACCAACTTCCAGCAGTTTCAAGGAAGGTTAAATTTTGACTTTAGGTCTGCTTGTTTCCTTTTGTCCCCTCTCACCTGCTGCAAAATTCCCAGTAGCATCCACAGGGCTGTTAAGGCTAGAAATGAGCCTCATGCGAGCGAACTGAGAAACGTGCTCTAAAAGGTTGCGTTCCTTCTCTCATGTCCATATTTCTGCTCTGGAGACAGCTGTTGCATGCACAATTGTCCCCACCAGGTGCTCAGACGCTTTCAAGCTTCTTCGAGTGAGGTGCTGAGGAAACAGAACAGACTGGAACATTTCATGGGCTTTTGTCATCTGTTTGCTTACCAGCCTGTCTGCTAAGAAGAAGAGAAGAAAAGAAATCACACATCACCCCATCATAATTTAACAAAGACAGGGGAAAAAAAAAGTAGCCTTCCCCACCTGGGTTCACCCAGGATCTTGATACCAGGGATATACAAGCCTGATCATGTTTCTAAGAGGGAATTATCCCAGATTAGAGGGAAGGCGATGGTGGCGTTTGCCCTTCCTGGTGACATGTGGCCTCACAGTCAAATGTCCAGGCGCTCCCGTCGGACCGGACAGCTGCTCCGAGCTGTCCTCAGACTGGCTGGCGGCCAGGCAAGAGCCTGCAGGAATGCAGTATGAGGCACCTGCTCCAAACCCCACTGAAACAGCAGGGAAGGGGACAGATAATATGGGCCCCCTTAATCCTAGGTGCTGCCCTGCCTGTTCCCAATCAGATACCGTTACTGGGAAGTAAAACAAAGGGCTGCGGAGAGGGGTTGGGAAGAGTCTGATTGCAAATTGATATGGTTGCAGATCCCCATCCTTTCACCTGGGGCATTGCCTGCCAGCGCTGGGGGTGGAGCGGGATGCCGGCTACTGAGCTCTGCTTCCCACGTGTGTTTGAGGAGGGGTGGTGGCCTCAACCCACCTTTGGAGGGAGTTTGGGAGTGTGGAAAACGACTGGTCCCTACAAACCAAGGTTTTTCTTTGCCCTGATGAGAAACCTCTTGCACGTCCTACCTCTCAGGGGAGGATGTTGGGTTTTCTTCGGTGCAACTAGGAGAGAACTAATCCCAGAGAAGGTATGTGCTCACTGGAAGATCTCAGAAGAAATACTCCCTCTGCCTGAGAGCTGCTTGAAAGCAGGTTTCAAAAAATCCACCTCCATTCAGCTCCTGCCTTGGAAAGGTGCATTAAAGTGGTTGCTTCTTGGACTTAACCCGTAAACGCCTCATGCTTAAAGCCCTCATTCAAGGACTGAGGAGTTGTTTGATGCCTTCCCAGATTGATGGTGCTCAGGGTCCACTCAGAGTGCCTTAGCATTGGCCAGGCAGCTCCCTGGGGGATAGAAGGATTTTCTTTTGGCCTGAATTGGGCTGAAAAACTGGAATTTTGTTAGATCAGGCTTTCCTTTTTTTTTTTTTTTTTTAAAAAAAAAAGTCAATGTATTCCTGAGCTACTGAGTTTTGACAATATTGTGATGTTTCATTTCAGTGTAGTCAAAACGTTTAGTTTTTTTATAGTTAAAAAAAGGATTTCATTTTCCTATGGACTTGGCTTGCTGTGATATCAAATTCCAGACAAGGCATTTTGAGTTTTATCAGAGCAAAATGCTTTGGTGATTTCCCATGAAAAAGTGAAGTGAATTTACTGTCTTGCAAAGTGGTTTAATTTCATTAAATCATCCCTTTCTTGGAAGGAAAAATAATCTCTAGGAAAATCCTTCAAGCTGCCCTAGTGAAAGTGGCTGGTAGAAAGCCCTGTCACGTATTGAAAGCAGACAAAAAATGCGGAGAGCACTGTGTGTCGGCAATCTCTGGCTTAGCTGCAGGTTTCCTAGGTGTTAGTTGTTGTAACAGCACAGGAAACCATTTCAGACAGCGTTCTGGTCTGACTGTGTCCCTCGAAATGAAAAAGGGACCTTTGTGATACCAATGTGACTGGTCGATACGACGTCTGAAGTCCTTCACTGAAGAAAACACGTCAGCAGGACGGGGTTTGGTGTACGGTAGCCCAAATGTTTTGATCACATTGTCTTGAGTGATTAGGCATGAGACTCTTCCTTGCTCGTTTGGATCATAGGTTCCCAAACCTGGACAGAAAGTACATACAAATGGTGTCTTTTTCTCCCCTGTATGATTAAGAGAGCATTTGATCTTAAAGATAGAAGGGGTGACTGACTTCATTTAAAGATTAACTAAAAGTAATGCCTTCCGAAAAAAAAGAAGTTATTATGAAAGTTGTCGATCAAAGAGTTGATGCCTCTTTAAATACAGTCTGAAAGTGTTATAATTTTAACACCCCAAAGGCCAAAGCAAACTATCAAGATGAAATTAGAGATTAGCAATTTTCAATTTCTCTCCCATCTCTTACCTTTCATCTCCCACCTTCTTCTGCTGCAGGAAGGAAAAAAAAAAAAAGCACAAAACAAACAGCAAAAAAACCCCCCAAAAAAGTAGCGTTTGGCATGAAAGGCAGCAGTCTGGATGCATTGATACCCTGTGCGTGGAGCTAGATGCTGACCTCATGTCTGCCCAGGGCAACGTAGTCTGATTAGAGCTTTGATACAGCAGCACATTTTCCAGGGGAAAAAAGCTGAGAGACAGCCAGCAGGCAGAATTGTGTGCAGCCAAGTATTCAAGCATCCCCGGATTTAGCTTGTTTAGAAAATCACCTGCCCAGCTGGAACTTTAAGCACTTACTTAGGTGCCACTGAATCAAAAGGGTGGAGTGTGTGCTGCAGTGTAAAAATTGTTTCCAGTCTTGGGTAATTGGATTATTGGATTTTTTATTGCTAAGGGCTGGGTTTGCAGAGGTGTTGAGGATCTGGACCAAATTAAAAAAATCATATTGTAGGTGGAGTTCAGGTTCTGAACTCTGAAGTAGCCATCCTGAAAACACCTTTTAGTTGGAGCCTGACCTTAGGGGCTTCTAAACTTTAGTTTGTGAGTGTAATGTTCCCCCAGAGCCTGAGAGTGGTCCTCCTGCCTCTGCAGCAAAACCCCTGGTGTGGAAGGGTCATGCAGCTGAAAGGCTGCCGTGCACATAAGCTGGGGTAGGATCCACAAATTCCAAGCTCCTGTGCCAGAGGACAGTTTTTCTTTAAAAGGCAGTTGTGCAGAGAAGAGCTCTGCCCTTTGACACACAATTCCTGGGTTCTGGACTGTTTGTTCAGGGCATTTCCAGTTGGAGATATATATTGCTCCTGAAAAAGATTAAACTATCATAATCCTTCAGGACAGGAGTATCTTAGTCCTCAGGTTGTAGTCTTCTGGTGGAAAGAGGCCTTCTCCCCTCCAGCTGAAAATACACGTCACGCAGAAATAAGGAGGGAGACAGCAAGGAAAGCTCCTCTAACACACCTGGAAGGAGAAAGACCTGGTCCTGGCCCCGGCCCCGTTTGGCAGAACTAGTCTTAGGGAAGGAGACTGGCCCACGCCCCTTACAAGTAAATGCCCCACACACACTCCTTGGCTGGAGAACCCTACCAACAGGATCAGTCCGGATCAGGGTTGGAGTCTTCTTCACATGGTAGCGTTACTGCAGCAGGAGAGGTGAAGAGAGCTGGTCCAGGTGCCACCAGGGAGAACCAGGGACGCTCTCTGACTGGCATAAGTTAAGTTGCGCCAAAGTGGTAAGCGGCTGTGTGTCTTTAGGTGCTGTAGCCCCCTTTATAAAATGTGTTCTCCTAGACACTTAGGGGCTCTGGCAAGCAGGAGTCCAGCACTACTTGTATTTGCAATCTTCTCCCATGAGGGATGAGACTGGTGTTGTAAAACAGTGCTCTGGGTAGTTACTGCCTTTGTGTTCCCATCTCTCCTCCATGTGCGAGAGGCGTGTATTTTCTGGGGGAAGGAGGAGGGTTCAGAGTAATTGAAAGAGCAAGAGTGTTCCTCGTGAACTTTGGGCTAGAGAAGGGTATGAAATTCTCTGTAGTGAAAACATTATGCTCCCACCATAATCCACTAAAGCAGTCTTCATTTCCCTGGTGTGGGAAGGTTCTCTTCTCTTATTGCGTTTAGCTTGAAATCAGAGCTCTCAAGCTGTTTTGTGCTGGGTAGTGTTTATGCCTTGTGTTGTCATAATAAATGCCCCAGATCCATCATAAAAGCAGTTCCTTTGACACGGAGGCCGATTGGAAACTGCAGGAGAGGTGTGGGACACTAACGGAGATTTATTTCTTTTGCAAAGGAATTGGATTATAATCTTCTGGAGAGTTATTTTACCTTTCCCCTGCCCAGTCGAGTCAAACCAGTTACTGACATTCATTGTATTAAATATATCAAGACAGAGAGGAACACAGCCCTGCCATCTCTTTGGGAGTGTTGGCTCCTGTTGGTAGAAGCGGGCATTTTGGATAATTTACAGTGCCTGTCCAGCAGCCCATCCTCAGGATGGCAGTTATCCAAACAACACTCCATTCACACGTTTTTGACCTCCATCAGGACGTTACATTTTAATGGGCCCTGTTTTATTGCAGTAGTACTTGCTCATTTCTAATCCAACTACATCATTCCTGGGCCTTTATATGTCTTGGAGTGAAGCAGGTTATAAAATTCTTTCAAGGATATTTTTTATTGTGTTTTAAGACAAGCGGGCCTTCCTTTTTACAGTTTGTCAGACAACCACAAAAGTAAATAGGTCGTAATTGCTAGTAACTTCCCTGTTGGCACTCAGGAATTTGTTAGCAGAAGGAACTCTGGTCCTTCCTCTGTTGGTCTCTACGTGGTGAGATAGGTCGGTTTTGGAGCATCAGTAAATGGTTTATTGATGCATTGCAGCCTCTCAACTGGCTGGTCCTGACCATATACCCACGCGTTAACGGTCAAGGCTGAGCTTTGCTGGAGATCGTTTAGTCTGGTTCAATTGAACCGCCTGGTAACTCACTGGTATAACCCACCTCAGCCAAAATCTCTTTTCTCCAGCCCTTGTCTCATCATCCATGTGTCCGAATCCCCATCCGGGCTGGGCCCCGGCCCTGAGGTTTGTTGGGCGCCGTTGCGGCACGCGCTGGGTTTGGTGGTGCTGGACTTGGGGGGAGCTGTCCGTGGTGCTGAACCCGCCGCCGCTCTGCCTCCGGGGAGGCTTTGGACCAGCCGGCGCCCCAATTTGTAGCCAAATTTCTAGCGGTTTTGGGGAGAACTGGCCCTCGCGGTTCGCAGGTTGTGGTACGAGGCCCACAGTTGTGGGCAGTGCTGGCAGAGAGCCTGCAGTATGGAAGGAAGGGCAGGTGTGTGTGTGTGTGTGTGTACATGTGTCTCCTTGGTCCTTAGAGGTGACTCCATCGAGTCGGGAGGGGAAAGAGAAAGCCAAGGTTTCAAAATACCGTGTTGCACAGGGCTGTGTCGATGAAACAGGTTTGTTTTGCTTAAGAAAATAGAGAGGCTTTTAGGCTTTCCAGCTGGCACGTCTCACTAGCACTCCAGCATTGAGAAAAAGGGAAGAAAATACACTTAGGCAAGTCTGCGAGCCTCTCCCCAAAAGCTTAGAGAGCGAATTTGTGATCTACAGATTTCTGCTGAATAGCAGCTACTGAGTGTCTGCAAGTGCAGGAGACAGGAAGTGCGGGGTCACTGCCTGCTCAAATGTGGGGCTGCACTGCAATGAATGGAACTATTTGTTAAATTGGTTTGCCATGCTAATTGCTTGCGTTAATTTTTTGACAAGTGGGGTGTGTAGTCTGAGGCATATTTTAAGCCTTTGAATTGGGTTGTGTTGGAGGGCAGAGATGATCCTGGGCAAAAAACCACGTAGAAGATGTTCTGCAGCTACAAACAGGACTTTATTTTCATAAACAAGTGATTGCTGTATTGGGGATTTGTACAAAAGCTGATACTAGCAGAAGTTTTGTGCAAACCAGAGAACTGGTGCATTACGCTGGTGAGCCCTTCAAGGGACTGTTACTGGTTACTGCAGCAATATGGTGAAGGTTGGTAGAGGCAAGAGGATTCCCACTTTGAAGTTCGGAGATCCCTTCAAGTGGAGTAATGGATACGCGTGGTGAGAGAGGACCAGAAGCTCATGCGTTATGAGGTTCACAGCCTTTTAGCTTCATGGTTCCCAAATCCATGCACGTACAATCAAGAGGTCAAAATGTCCTTTCCCTGAGCTCAGAAGGAGCTCAGCGTTGGCAGTGCCAGTCTGTGACCTCCTCTGGCAATAAATACAAGCTGGCGCATATTCCTGAAACATTTGCAACAAGTTTCTGTTTGTTTGTTTTAATTAAATATTAAAGGATCATTTTAAGATGGTTCAAAGCATCTGGAATCTGACATGCTACTTTGTACACCGGACCTCAACACGAGTCCCCTCAGTCCCGCAGACCTTGTGCTTGTTTGTGCTCCTGATTGGAGTCACTCCAGCACTCAGGTTTATTCCTTGGTCATGTAAAGAGAAACAGTCGGCTCCTAATTAGGAACATGGCTGCCTTACTGTCTTCCTACAGGGGATGGAGACTGGCCCCTCTAAGTTTCTGTTTATCTATGGATCTGAATTCCTCTCTGACAATGTTTTTCTTCATTAGAGAAGAAAATGATCAGAAATTGACTGCTAGACTATGCACCTTGAGCAAGGCCTTTCAGTTGGGTAGGATGAACGTAGACCCTCTATGTCATCACCCCGGGCTGATGGGAACAGCCTGTTCTAGAAAATTGTTGAGCATCTGCATTTCCAAAAGGTGGTGATGGCAACTGGGGAAAGTTCCTCAAAACTGTCATCATACACGTGAGAACCATCAGCTTAGCGAAAAAAAAAAAAAAAATTCAACCTGATGATGGCCAGAATAAAGAATCAGCTTACAGAAAGTCCAGAACTGGACCTTCTAAGCTCCAATTTAAATAATTCCTCTTCAGATCTAGTATAGTTTTAGTGTCCTACAGTAGAGTAGATATAACACTAGTGTCCATGCCAGGGTTGGCTAATGCCCTTGGTTCTCAGGTACCTCTGTAAATTGCAGCTGCACTGAATCCATTCTCTTCTTGAGAAATAGCTCTTTATAATCTCTTTCCTGTATTTTGTCTGACCTTGAAGCAGTCAAACCAAGATCCTTTTATTTAAGAGCATAAGGAGTCCCATCCACAAACCTTACCAGCATTCACAAGGGATTTTTAATGTTTTTTGGGGGATCATTCAGATTCTAGTAATATTACAAGGGTAACAGGCACTCATTCTTGCCCTGAATTTCAGCAGTTATAGCAGGTACTTCCATAGTTATTAAGCTGTCTAGTAGTCCTCAATTTTTACACGCCAACAGCTGAAAGGTCTGTCTGAATCAGCTAACCTTGGATAACAAGATGTTATACACAAATCAAAACCTTGGCAAATAAGGATGGAGGCTGTTATTTTTCAGTGAATTTACTCTCCGCGGTAAATACTAGTTGTGGGGCCAAATGTAGAAAGGGGGAAGGGTTCTGCACAAAATGTGAAAAGCTGCCAGGAGATCTCTCTGTGTGGGAAATCCTCCTCTGCCCAGCAAATACTGTGAAGCAGTTTTAGCTCCTTAAGAAGCAAAATTAGCCATACAAACTGAAACTTCTTCAGTTAGAAGTGTGGAAACATCAACCGCCTTTTACTCATAAGGGAGTTAATTGGGAAGCAGAGAATAGTCCTGTGCTCTGTATTGTCACATCTCTATCCACAAGCAGTCTCTTCTGGATCTCTGCAAGATGACTCGTGGAGTTCAGTGCGGCTCTGAAGATGCAGATATTGATTGATACTTTATTATATTCCGCCAGCTCTGAATTTCAGAGTGACCACAACTGCAGGAGGTATTTACGTGATGCATTTTCCTATTCACGTGCATGTGAAGAGCATCACTGAATGTTGTCCTACCTTTAGGTTATGCAAGTTAATAGTCATTGACAAATTTGTAGAAGCTAAAGCCATCAGAAACGATTATGTCACCTAACTACATCACGCTTCCCATGTCCCAGCCATTAGATTTTACCCAGGTACTTTGGTATGAACAGACTGGAGAGAAGTGACCTGTCCTTCCCTAAGAATGTTTGGTACTAAACAAAATTATTTGGAAAATGGGTGGGAATTCCAAAATGACAATCCAAAACATCTGAAAAAAAAATTAATTTTAATCAATAAACAGAATATTTTCCAACTGAATTCTTTGAACTATTGTAACTGAAAATATAAGCTGTTTGAAACAGTGAATTTCTGTTTAAAAAAGCCAGAGCATCGTTTTAGAAATATTGACACTTTCTTTTTAGTGAGGAAGGTATTGAAACTCATCATTTCCTATGAAAAGTCCGGTTTTGATGATCACATTTTGCAAATAAGAAAAAAAGCTGGTGGCAGCAGCACTTAGATACATCATAGACCTGAGGCCAAACAGGAAGCCTGTAGAAAAACGTAGCTTAAGACAAATGTGTAAGAATTTCAGATTTCCTGAAGTGCCTTTCATGGTGAATACTTGGTATTTTTGTCTCCTGCTCTCAGGGTGTCTGGCAGTCCTGTGACAAAACCCCTTTGTGGGGCTTGCTTGGCGCAGAAGAAGTGCCACGCTCTAGGTGCCACGCTCTAGGGCAGTTGTTTCTCTTTCCCGGGGTGGGTAGTGCCGTCCCAGCGGCAGAGATGAGGTGGATCCATCTTCTTGTTCAAACACAGCAGAAACGTGCTTTGCTCCTCCTTGATCACCAGCGGGCACGAAGATGTGGTGGACAGCAGAGACGTAGAGGACGTCATTGTACCAGGAGGACCATACATGTTCCAGCACGATTTAAACTACACTGGCATTGCAAAACCAGTACAAGTTTCGACAGACAAGTCACCACTGTCTGACATGGAAACCAGAGCAGCTTTGAGGGGGAGAGGCAAGGGGTACCCAAAAGCTGTCCAGTCCAAACAGAGCGGGGAGAGGGGCTGGCTGGGCTTAGTTTCATTCACTGAGAGCATTTGCTAATTAGTTTTCATTAGTCTCTTCCTAAATGAGTCAAAGCCCGGTTGGAGCTGGTCTGCAGTCTAACGGGTGCGTAGGGTGATTCGTGGTGATACCCTTGTGGGAGATAAACCTAAACCGAGGGGAAATGTTTGTATTCCACAGGCTGCCTAACAGTGCTGTGAGTTGTGTCCCCTCCAGTCCTGCAGCAGCCGCTGAAGGAGACGTCTTTTTATGGAAAAAAAAAGAAGAAAAAAACAAAAAAGAAAAAAAAAGGTGATTAAGCAGCCAATTTACCAAAAAGCCCTAGGTAAAATACTGCCTCTCCAAAGCTAATAGTCCTGTTTGTTATGTCAGAAGCAGCTAATAATGGCCATATTTGTTTGAGTCATAAAACCTCTTTTGCTGGTGCATGATAATAGAGCGTGTTACATGTTCAATTAACCAAACTAATCAAATGCGCTGAGAAGAAATAGGCAGAAACAAAGACCTGATCTCTGCTATTCTTTGTGAGCAGAGCAGTTGTTTTTCAGTGCTTTCCTAGTAGTCCTTTGAGCGGATTTACCAGTGATATGCTAACAAATCCTTGACCAATTAAAAAGGCAGTTTTGTTGCTCAAGTAAGTAAGAAAGTCTCCCCCAGGACAACTTGCAACCTTATTCACCCTACCTTGTCACTGTGAGGTGCAATGCAGAGGACTGACTTATCTCCTTCTTGGCAGTGTATTCCCCTTGTGTACAGAGAAATTAAACAAGCCAAATCAAGCAAGAGCTAAGCCCAAAGCCTGGGTGGGGAGTGGGGGGAGGTGATGTCCAAGCACCACGGTGTGAGAAAAAACTAGCCAGGAGACAAGGATGGTGCCTAGACCCTCTGCCTCCAGATGTAGCAACTTGTAGCCTTGTGCCCCATGCTGGGCCTGCTTCTGGCTGAAAGAGATGGGCTCCCCAGGACTTGCCCAGAGCCCAAGGTCATAGAGTCATAGAGTGTTAGGGGTTGGAAGGGAGCTCTGGAGATCATCTGGTCCAACCTCCCTGCCAGAGCAGGTCCACCCAGAGCAGGTGGCACAGGATGGTATCCGGGTGGGTTGGGAATGTCTCCAGAGTAGGAGACTCCACCACCTCTCTGGGCAGCCTCTTCCAGTGCTCTGCCACCCTCAAAGGAAAGAAGTTCCTCCTTCTGTTCAGATGCAACTTCCTATATTCAAGTTTGTGCCTGTTACCTCTTGTCCTGTCCCTGGGCACCGCTGAAAAAAGCCTGGCCCCCTCCTCCTGGCACCCTCCCTTGAAGTATTGATAAGCATTGATGAGATCCCCCCTCAGTCTGCTCTTCTCCAGACTAAAAAGACCCAACTCCCTCAGCCTTTTCTCATAAGAAAGATGCTCCAGCCCCCTAATCATCTTCGTGGCCCTTTGCTGTCCCCTCTCCAGCAGTTTCCTGTCCCTCTTAAACTGAGGAGCCCAGAACTGGACACAGGACTCCAGTTGTGGCCTCAGCAGGGCAGAGTAGAGGGGGAGGATGACCTCCCTCCACCTGCTGGCCACACTCAAGGTGTTTCCACCAAGGCAGTCTCAGCCCGAGTCAGTGAAGCACGGGTGGTGCAGAGCTGGGCACAGCAGCCTCTGGGAAGCAGGAGAGATGAGATGATACCCACAGCCTGAATTAGCTTTCTGGTGAGTAGCAGCTCTGAGATGGTCTCTGTGGCCAGAGCTGAGCAGCTTTATCAGGGTGACGCAGGCCTGGAGAGTACCAATTCCACAGATAACAACAGTTTCAGCCTCAGAAAAAAGGCCAAGCTGTGTTGAGGGAGGCGAGACCACATTTCTGCAGATTATCTTCTAATGAGGTGACCGGCTCCCTGTGCTGGGAAGTGAAGCGGTCCAGGAGACAGTCTTGTGCAAGTCTACAAGAGCACAGCTTTGCCTCTCCTGCCTTTGAACATCTAAGGGATCTCCAGAGTTGACTGAGATGGGAGAGCTGATTGTCGGTAGGCTTATATTTGTTATGCAGTAAGAAATTTTATGGGTCTGCAAATAGAAAAAGGTTTAAAACCGCTGCTCCAGATCAAAAGTGCTTCTCAAGAAGTTGCTTTTTCCTGCCACTAAGTGGCTCCAGATGTTGAAATATTCAACAAAATTGCTTTTCTCTCTTTTTTGACACACTGAGTTTCACATAGTCAATCTGTACCAAAGAAATCCCACTGAAAACCACCCAATTGCAACTTTAAATATTAAGTGAGAGAAGAGCTCGATTTGTAGCTTGAGTCTATTTTGGTTTTTTTTTTAATTGCTTTCTTTTCCTAAAACATGAGTTTCCTCTACACATGAGGGACAAGGAAGTTTTTCTGTGTTCTGGGCACAGATACGGGGGTGCTGTGCTTTGGGAAGTAGAGCTCCGGTTCTTTATTTACTTGCAGTGAGGGACGGGGCTTATTGAAATTCTGGTGGCCTACATGAATGTCCCAACTTCTGCCTTTACTCCATCCCACTGTGTCCTCTTTCTGGTGCTGTACTTCTTCCCTGTTCCTTTGGTCCAGGGAGAGACGGAGGGTGTTGGTACCCATCTGGGAGTATAATAAGATGGCTGTTGGGTGACAGACACAGGACAAAGGCTGGTTGAGATCCCTCCCCGTGCGAATTCAGGCATGGTGGGAAGAACAGATGGTCACCATGCAGAAATGCTGCTTCCTCTCTAGGGTGCTGAGGAGCGCAGTCAGCACAGCTGTAATGAGGATTATTTGTGCCTGGATGGCTACATCCTTCTTTTCTGTTTGGAAGTAGATCAAAACTACATAAACTCCTGAAATAATACTCGTACATGTACATAAATATGTATTAGATATGGATATGTTCCTCTGAGTCCTCTGAAAAGTCCTACTTGGTCAGTGCTCGAAAACCTTTTCACTGCAGAAAGTCCCTCCAAAAGTCAGATGTTTCATTCCTGCTCCACTGAAGCACGACTCTCCCAGCTGCCACCAAGCGCGTGTTATTTCATTTTTCCTCCCCCCAGGATAAAGCTGCGCTGAAAGCACCACTTCTATGAATCACTTCTTTTGTCAGCAACTGGTATTTTGCTCTTTATTCGTGAAATTTGCCCCCAGGTCTGTTCCCAATAGCCCCAGCTTCTTGGTTGTGCTCTTCTATGAGCAGAGGTTTTGGGGGCTCGGCTGTGGGGTCCTGCCACTCTCCATCCACTTCTGCACAGGTGGGTTTTACACTATTACCTGCCCAGCACCTTGCAGTGGTTTGAGAAGGATAAGCTCCATTACTGCTATGTAGGCAAAGCCCCCATGGAAAGCACACAGATCTGGAAGACCGAGATGGCACAGCTGTCCCAAAGCCTTTTTGCAAATGTTCTTGCTCCACTAGCACCCCACTTGGCATCCTTGGAATTCAGGCAGCCTGTTCCCAGTTGCGTTGTGTTTGGTTCGTTGTGGTGGGTGTCAGAGCTGGAAAGTGCTCTCTTGCATCCCCAGAGCTCTTGTCCTTTGCAACCATGGGGAGCTGAAAGCAGTACAGAGCGGAGGGAGCAGAAAGGAAGGGGAGTTCCCCATATTAAATATTTAGCAGCCGAGCCCTTGTGTTTTTCCATAGAGCAGAAGATCTTTTCGCTTGTTCTATTTGACTGTTTGTGCCTTTAGGATCTGCCAGGCTCTCTGGAGAGCGGCATTAAATGTGTTGCCTGGGGCAAGCTTTGATGGACAAATCTTTCTTTCTCTGTGCTGTCAGAGACGCCCAAATCTGTGTATCTTCATGTGAGGCAAGCCTGCCCAAAGCTTCGAGTGATGAATCAGACCATCATGGCGTGAATGTGTGCATCTGTTGGACCTTAGAACTTCCCTCAGACTCATTCAGACAGAGCTGGTGAGTCACAGTCTCCAAAATTGGAGAGCTATCAGACTGATGTGGCTGGGATGGATGGGCATGGAGCACCCTGGATTCTTGGTGAAGCATTTAAAGGGCTGTTCATGGGGCCACAATTAGGGCAGGATGAGGTCTCTGTGCCAGGGCAACTGATGCTCTTGCTCAGAAGAGGATGGCAGAGGACCGCAGCTTTGGCGGTCCACGAAGCTTCAACCTGGGTCAAAGCCCAGCTAGGTCTAACCTGCGCCAGCTGCCACGGAGCAAAAGAGCCTTTGAAGGCCAGCACAGGTAGCCCACTGCATCCAGCAGATGTCTTAATCCTCTTTTTCTAAGAAGCTTTGAGCCATCTGAGGTCCCAGCTGAGTCCTACTTCCTCTTGAAAGCAGGAGAAAATACACCACGGTATGTGCAGTGGAAGCAGGATCAGGTCTTGATCTTTCTGAGTTAGACAAGTCAAGTAGTTTGGGCCAAATTGTGGGTGTTTTTCCCAGTAAACTCAAGCCTATGGGGCCCCGTGTCCCAAATGCTCAGTTCAGTGTAGTCATTGGGTTGCTTGAGTACGTTTCTGCTGTGAGGGATCTGAAACAGTCAGAGAAATACAAATTATTCTTTTGTGAGTCTTATCTTTGAACACAAAAAACAGAGGGATGGTGAATTCAGTGAAAAAAAGGGGGGGGGGCGGAAGAAATATTTTGACAGAAAATGTTTAATTTTAGGTGTTAAGCAGTAACGGTAACTTCAAAACATTTGCAGACAAGTTATTCAGTTGAAAAGCTGTTTTCCTTAATCACAAATACTTCATGTAATTCCAACCAGCTCTCTCTCCCTGAGCCAGAAAAGAAGCCAGGGGGAATAATATTTTCCAGCTGGAATAATTGTTGTTATTGTTTATTCTGCACTTTTACAACTCCCATGGGAACAGCAGAGAAGCTCTAAGGCTGCACCTTCAAAGTCAGTGCCCCAGGTGTGGAACGGGGCTGGCAGCAAGCGGAGATGCTGCTTGGATCCCAGCAACCCCCAACCATTTGCCACCGCCTGTGCCGGTGGCACCAGAACAGCAAAGACAGTGGGCTTTGCTCTTCCCCACGCTGAGAGAGGATTTAGGAAAGATGGAGAAGGTACGGAGAAGGAAGCGTAGGCTGACGTCCAATTTAAGAAGAGACTGGAGCCATAGAGCCAGCCAAGGAGCATAGATGAATGGTGTAGAAAAGGTGGATAGTGAAGCATTATGTTTTTACAATTTACTGTCTGGTGATGAAATCGTCAGTCAGCAGGTTTAAAAAAAAAAAATCGTAAGGAAACAATCTTTCTTCCCTGTGCAATTAAACTGTGGAACTCCCAGCTTCTGGATCTCGCACAGGGCAAAACCAAGAAGGGGTGGGAAAAAAGGGAAGGACAAATTCATGAGAGACAACTCGCTCAGGAGTTCAGGTGCAGAGGGCTGGTTCAGGTGCAAGTCCGAGCTGCTACGTGTATCTTGCCTTGCACTTCCTTTGTTTCGTGTACATTTTCCCCGGGATCACTGTAGGAAATATGATCATAGGGGAATGGATTTGCTTTCTTCCCTCAAATAGCAATTCCTGTATTGTTTAAGGGAAATCACGCTGTAGTTTAAATCCCAGATTTTGGAAAGCGTTTCTAATCCAGCTATTCCATATCTAACAATAACTTGGTGGAGTCAAGGGGTTTATCCCTCACAGAAGAGCTTAGAAAAATCCTATATTCACATAGGGTCTTTCTCCCCTTGGGGAACTCAAATCATTTTTACTCTGAAAACCATATCGCCACATCCGTGGACCCGACTGCCATCGTGGGTCCCCGCAGATCCTGAGCTGGGAGCAGCCTATGATGACCGTAACGCTGCCACATAGTTTTTGAAGTGTGTGCGTTGCTGTGATGTTTCCTATAGGAAAACATGGAGTTATTCAACTGGATAACACACAAGAAAGTAAAAACTGTGGCTCTGGATGAAATTCTTGACACCAAACTCTCAAGCGTTCCTAGAGGCTTCCTCTGGCCTCTGGCATGTAGTTTGAAGCTCTAATAAGCCTTTTTTTCCCTACAAGATTAAAACAAGTAAAACAAACCCACAAACTAATCTTAAGAAGTGAGAAAACAAAAGAATTTTGTCTGGGGAAAAAAAAAAAGTGTGTGTTTGTGCCAAGCCCTCTCCCGTGGTGATCGCTGCAGGGCGGCTCAGCCGGAGATAGGTTTGGAGATGCTGAAGCTGGTCCGTCACTGCAGGACGGTGAGCGAACCTTTAGGTAGAAGGGACGTACGCACTAGGTGTATCTTGTTTTGTTCCTCCTGCCTAAAATTAAGCATCACTTGGTGTAAAGCCAGCTCATCAGCTGTTCACTGCAAAGGAAAAGACAGCTTGACCAGTTGAGTTTCTGTCGCCCCGTCCAGCTCTGCACTGGGAGAGGGAAGGGGTGAGACGTGGTCCTTTAGGAGGCGTGCGCAGGAAAAGGATGAAGCTGGGGCTTTCTCCATCCAACTCCATCCCAGCCTTGGGGTTGCTCACACCTAACGTCCTCTCCCTTGGAGCAGGAGGAGTGTTTTCCACCAGCTGTGGACATCTCTTGCTGAATGCCCTCCCTGAGGCAGCAGCCCCTGTGCTGGGGACTGGGGGGATGATGTTGCAGGACAGGGTGGCGGATGCGACCCGTGTTTCATGCTGAGCAGATGTCAGACGCGGCTGGGATTTATGGAGAGAGGCCCATGCGGTCGGTGCAAGGGGGCTGACGTGTGGCAGCCCAGAGGGGTTAAATGAGGATTCTTGCACTGAGGTTTCCCTTCCTTCCAGGGGGCCTCTCTGCATCGGTGTCACCTTTAAACAACCAGCCACCCCCTGTTTGGCTAGCGGTGTGTGTGGATGGATCTGTGGCAGTTTTGTGCCTTTTAACAGTTAAAGAAAAAAGAAAGCAACATTAAAGCTGCTTTTCCCACCTTGAAACCTGAACAAACCTGCCTGCTCCGAAGCGGAGAGGCGTGCATCGCTAACATGTAGGGGGAAAAGGCTTGCCGTTTCTGTTTGACGTTTTGCCTGCAGAACTGGGAATTGATCTTGTGCCATTAAAAGCAGAGAGTTTGCCTGCTCACTTCAGCAGGAGCTGGTTCAGGCCCTGAACCTCCCGGTGATGGGAGGGAGTTGGGTGAATCTCTTGCAAAAACATCTTTGCTCTGACCTGTTTAGTGGGTGTCTGGGTACAGGGGAATTAGTAATGCAGGGTTTGCAATGCTTGAACTGAATAACCTGTCCTCTTTGCTCAAGCTTTGCTTATAACTGCAGTCGCCTTCTTCATGGAGTCTTTTAGGATACCTGGATCGACTTCACTGGATTCTTGTCTCCTATAGAAAGATCAGGCAGAAGAAAGCTAAGATATCAGCGAAATGTTAGTTAGAATACTTCTAAGTTATTTAGGCATTTATTTAAAAAATATTCCTCAAAACACAGACGGGACCAAAGTCCGTAGATGTAAAATGATCCCTCTGGCTTTCTAGGGAAGAAAATCAAAGCGGGCTTGCAAGGTTTCTGACCCGGGAAGTTGCCAGTGCGAAAGCTCTTGGGTTGTTTTCCCGGTGCTGTAGCAGTGACCTTGATCAAGACATTTAATCTCTGTGATCTCCTTGGGATGGGAACAGCACATTCTTGCTCCCACAGAGCGGGGAACGGAGGTTAGAGATTGTTTCATAAAGAGGCAATGCTCTCCGGAATTTCAGCGTGACTATTCTGTCCTCCTTTTCTGGCTTTCAATTCAGCTTTCTGCCAAATGACACACTTTTAGGGGGAAAAGGGGCATTAATTGGCTGCCACCAGTTTCAGTTTCCACCTTCCCACTCACTGTGCTGGGACCAAACCCCCAAGGGTGAGACTCCAAAAGCCTTTCCCAAGACAGGCACAGCCTTGCCAGGCAGGGAGCAGCCCCACTCTGGGCCCAGCCAGCGAGCAGGGCTGAAAAACCTGAAAATACTAAAAAAAAGGGCTCTCCCTCTGCTCTGGGGAGACCCGACCTGGAATACTGTGTCCAGCTCTGGAGCCCCCAACATAAGAAGGACATGGACCTGTCGGAGAGGGTCCAGAGGAGGCCATGGAGATGGTTGGAGCGTTAGAGCATCTCTGCTATGGGGACAGGCTGAGTTGGGGGTGTTCAGCCTGGAGAAGAGAAGGCTCCGGGGAGACCTTAGAGCCCCTTCCAGTATCTGAAAGGGGCTCCAGGAAAGCTGGGGAGGGACTTTTTACAAGGGCATGTAGGGATAGGACGAGGGGTGATGGCTTCCAACTGGAAGAGGGCAGATTTAGACGAGATTTCAGGAAGGAATTTTTCATCGTGAGGGTGGTGAGCCCCTGGCCGGGGTTGCCCAGAGAAGCTGTGGCTGCCCCATCCCTGGAGGTTCAAGGCCAGGTTGGACGGGGCTTGGAGCAACCTGGTCTAGTGGGAGGTGTTCCTGCCCAGGGCAGGGGGTGGCACTGGATGATCTTTAGGTCCCTTCCAGCCCAAGCCGTCCCGTGGCCGGGCGGGGGCAGCAGCCGGCAGAGGGCACTCGGAGCCCGGCCTGGAGCGGCTCCGCCAGCCCGGCCCGCCCCTCCCCGGCCCAGCGCAGGACGCCGGGACGCCGGGATGCGTTAACTGCCCGCGGAAACACTCGGGGAACGTTGCTTTAATCCCGGCAAAAGGAGTGCGAATGCAAGCAGTGCCTGCAGTTTTCCTGCGAGCCTTTCCACCCCGCGATCCTTCCCTTCCCTTCCCTTCCCTTCCCTTCCCTTCCCTTTATATTTTTAAATACTAAGGGGTATCACTCCCAAGATCCCTTCCCCTTCCCTATTGTGAAGGACTGAGGGGTGTCAGTCAGAAGGGAGGATGTTCAGGCAATCTTCACCCCGATTTACCTGGCCATCGTAATCAGGCTGAACTCAATTCTGTGTCATATTTGCTGCTTCCTGGCTGACTTCACCCAGGGGAGGGTACCCTGGCGAATCTGTGCACCCAAAAGCAGAGCGCAGACCCGAGGCAAGAACTGACAACATCCTGCGATACGGAATATGTTGTCACCGAGTGTTTTAAGCCATGCAGAGGAGTTGGCTTGGATTCACCTATTTGCAAGAAAAAGCTGCTTTCTGTTTGTTAGTTTTTATGCCAGCTTTCCACCCCTAGCCTCTCTCCATATTCTAGCTGCTGAGTTTGTGTGGTTTTGGCAATAAAATCCGGTTCCACTCCATCTGGAGCCTTAAATCTCCCAATTCCCTCTTTATTCCAGATGCAGAGAGGGTGGTAGCTGCAACTAACGTGTGAGGAGTTGGGATAATTTTTCTTTTTGAGGGGTGGAAAAATCACCGGTGGCTCCTGGGCTGCCAATCATTGCTCCGAACACCTGCAGCATCCTCCGTGCTTGCTTCCAGCAGGAGCTGGGAAAACCCATGATCATGCTACGTGCGTCAGGATCCCTTAGCTTCTTCCAGCACCTCCACCTGGGATGCTGGATACTCTACACTTCCTCCATCAACTGTCCCGCAGGCTTCGTGTAAAAGCTAACATGAACTAAACCAGAGGTGGGATAGGAGGGAAGCCCCACTTCCTCTGTACCAGTTTGCCCAGTGGCTGAAGCGCTGTGCCATGGCCGGCCCCCAGCAGGTAACACAGAAGTATTTGGAATCTGGGGGATATTTCCTATTAGATTTGTTTAATAGTTTTGAGGTCGTTTAAACATGGAGTGACAAATTAATTCCCACTTAACTACTTCCTTTCTCCATCTTCCTGCCTCTTGCAACTCCCCTGTTGCCCCGTTAAGTGAGACCAGCCAGCGGGACCAGGTCAGTTTAGCAGCTGCGGTGGGTTTGTGTCCTGAACCCCGCTTGTGGGTCCATTCTCCTCTGGCCATTGGCTCCGTGAGTGCCCATGTGCCACCTTCCCGAGGAGAAGGGGCAAAGGGAAAAATTAATCTACCTAGAGCTGGAGGCAACAGCTCTTTGTGGTCATGGTTTACATTGAAGACCCTTTGAAAGGGTTAATATTTAGGAGTTTATTAAAAAGCGGTTATAGAGACCAGCAAGTCATCAGCTGCTGGTGCCCACCTGTACCTGCCCAGCGGGTGTGCTTGTCCCTGCACTGGGGTGCACTTGCCATCCATCCTTAACTCCCTGGAAAATGGGTATTACCCAACGTGCCCAGGGTGGGTGCCACCACCGTCCCCTACCTGACCCCAGTGCATGGTAGTCGCAGCTCGTTACAGAGGTGTGCGCACGTGCGTCGCGTGGGGGTGTGCGCGCTCTGCTGAGGCGTGACACGAACAGGTTTTATTTCTGTGGTGGCAGCTTCTCTTTCCATGGGTTTGTCCTGGTGCTGCTCACTTGGCTTCCCCGGCGGACTGGAGGGAGGGAATCAGATGGGCTGGTCTTCGTGAAGGTGGTTTGATCGCTCCAACGTGCACAGAGCAGCTGGGACACGAGCGTTTGGGGCAACGGTGGGAACTGGCAAAACTTTGTTTAGCTATTTTCGGTGTCGAGACACAGGTTTGAATTATAACTCAGTGGCTCAATAGAGAATTTTTTTTTTTTTTAAATTTTTTTTTTGACAGCAGACTGTGTGTGAGAGACACACAACTTGGGAGGGGTGGGAGGAGGGGTCAGTACTGATTCCCCAGATGGTGCCGCTTTCCCTGGCTGGAAGGAATGAAGCACCAGACTATCCAAATAAGCTAAGGCAGATAGCAATAGCAGTGGTTTGGCCTTCATGTGCCTGCTGTGGTTCAGCAAGTGCCGCTTAACACAGTCCTGCTTAACAGTCCTTCTTCCAACAGACGTGCTGCTTCCCATTTCCCACGTTCTTTGTGTCAAAACTTAGATTTTCCAGTATGTAACGTGCGCCATTTCTTACCTGCCATCATCCTAATGATCATCTTAATAGTTTAGCAGCAAATGCCAAGGACAAAATCTTCAGCAGGAACACATCAAACCAGCCTTATACCCTCTGTGGGTCCGGATGCATTTTTTTTATTAAAACAACAACAACAATAACAAAGATTGCATCTTTTCTACAGTTAAGTTAATTATTTGTGGTCTGAAACTGGCAATATGAGAGGAAATTAGCCTAGTCCTGATGATTGGATATTATTAGCAGCACATGGGGTCCATCTTCTGTTTGCTGGGGCCCAAGCTTGTTGTGTTAGCACTCTCTTTCTTGGACAGACATGTTGTGGGAGCTTACATTAATATTTTGGCTTTCTGACTGCGTGGTCCATTCTCCTCCATGCACCAGAGGCAAAGCTTTGCAGTTCCAGTTGTCTGGACTTTGCACAGACATTTTTTTCAAAGCTTCCTCCGCAGATGCCTTAACGTTTTTTGAGTTCCTCTTGGAATTTTGTGCTGGGATAAATGTGAGAGGGCTTGTCCTCAGATGGTGCGGGCTGGCCTGGCGCCACTGACTGCGGGAGAACTAAGCCATTTTGCTCAAGCAGAAGATCCGCTGCTCAAACTTCAAAAGGCCACCCACGTGCGCTTGCTGAGCTGGAGGTCTAAATTAGCAAAAGCCAGAGTTTTTCACATGGTTTTCGCTCTGAGCCATAAAATGGCCCGTATTTATTGGAAATCCTCTAGAAGTCCTCGAGCCAGGGTGAATAGGGAGCACATTTCGGGTTTGTAATGCGACAAAACATCACGCAAAGTTTCATCGTCCTCTTCACTTGAATGCTGATTTGATTGTAGAAAGGTTTTGTAACTCCAAGTAGAAATTAGTGCTTCGGGGAGGGCATTTTTTTTTCTTACTGCTCTTTCTAATAAGAGGAGTTGTTCTTTATTAAAGACCCAAGAGCGTTACTGAGTTCACTGGATATTGGCTTTGCGACAAACGTGACCGTAGGAGAGCTACAAGCTCAGCTCCTCGTTGTGGGTGCTGGGGATCATTGCTAGAAAGCTGGGAGGCCACTGCTGGAAAGTGCTGGAAAACACTGAGACCTAAAGCTCTGGAAAGTGATCTTCATTGCCACCCCCTGCGAACCTTCAAAGGAAGGTTTTTTTCTCAGGGAAAGAGTATCTTCATTTCTCCGCTGCTAATAATGTCCCACCTTCCTTCCACTCACCTTTCTAAGGGCTGCTTACTGTGTGACGTTGCCGAGAGGCTTCAGATAGGAAAATTACACCCAAAAATGCCCTACCCCTGTCCCCTGGCCATGAAGGGTCAGGGGTTGGTAACTCCCAGACATGTGCATGGTAGCATCTACGTTTGGTTACTGCAGGCTTACCTTGCGTGTTGTAGAGAACGCGCTGGGGACTCGCTGGGAAGAGCCATTGCTTTTGAAACACCCAGCCACCAAAAGCAGTCTCTCAGGCTGCCTCCACGTGTCACCAGGAACGGAGCTGAAAGCTCTAAGTGACACTGTGAGTGCCCTGTCTCTGCCAGCTTTGTGGGGCAGCTTTGGCAAGAGAATGAGCAAGACTTCCGACAAGCGGCATGGGGATGCGGGCTGTTGCGTGAGGTCAGGATGCTCCCTCTGATCTCTCCGTATGAGGGTGGAGGAAGGGGTAGAGAGGCTCAAATCACCTGTGGCGGGTCATCCTGTGAAGAGTTCTCACAGGGCTTTTCTGAGCCAGCAGAGTTGTGTTGTTTCTCACATTTTAGGGTCTGGTCATACAGACGTTGGTGTTCCCCGTTGCTACAGAAGTTATGCCACCTGAGTTGACAGCCCTTGTGTCTGGGTACACACAGAGAGCTGAGAAGGCATCTCAAAACAATCCAGGAACCGCCATGACCGTCTGACACGTGGCGTTGAAAGGAGACCATTTTTTTCGTGGGGAAAAAACAGTGCCGCAGTACTTTTTTAAGGTCAGTGACTTGCGCTTTGCCAGGAGTAAGCTATAGAAAGAAGCGCCTTGCACATGTGCAAGGTCAGCCTTGAAATCATTTCAGTTATTAGGAATCAAAGGCCTTTTGAGTGTGATTTTCCAGGGAAACACAGGATAGCGCTAGCTGTGGCCTTCGTGTGACCTTCCTGAAGGTACCTAACAGTCAAGAAAGTATTTATTTGTTAGCAATGTTGTTGATTTACAAAGACTAACACATATTAATGAAACATTTTCCTCCTCACAACTGCAAAATGTTCCCACATCCTCCCCCCCGCCCCATTCTGGGTTGTGGAGGGATATTTATCATGTTCAAAGAGCAGGGGAACATAAAGCCACTGCCTGTTAGTGAAAGGAGATTGTGTTTCAGGGATGTGCGACTTCTTTGCATCTCTGAGCAGTACAATAAGGTACACCTGGGCCTTGAGAGACACCCTTGGGACAAAGGCGGGGCTAATTCAGGCCAGCAATGCGTAGAGCAGGTGTTCCCCCTTCCCCTGGGTCCCTTCTCATCAAGGCAGACAGGCATTGCAAAGCCACCAGGGCCAAATTTAGGTTCCCCTGGACAACCCAGAGCTGTGTTGCTGTCGCTAGATGTGGAGTGTTGCAAACTGTGTGACAACAGGATGAAAGTAGAGCTCGCCCTCAGTGAGGCACAATCCTACAAATTTTTTCCCCTGCAGGAAATCCAATATATTTTATCCTGTGTGTCAACACGGTTCATTCTGAGAGAGCCCGGAGTCTGTGGCCAGCAATTAATGCCACTTAAAAGCTTTTCAGTGGGATAATTGCCTGTTGTTCTGCAGGCATCACTCTCATTCAGATGCTAATGGCTGTCAGGGGCAGTGGCCATTCCCACATTGGGGGCCAGGTATGCCCCGCTCCCCTCGCCTTGGGAAGACGCTTAATGGGTCTATTGTCCCTGAACAAGGGCAGTAGGAAAAACCCCCTGTCCCTGAGGAAGCCGTGGAAATAATCCTCATCAGTCTGTGTCACTTTGGCACAAAAGGCAATAGGGTGGACAAAAAAAGGAAAGGGGCATCCAGAACACAGGGGGTGGGAAGTCAAGGTGTCCCATGTTGGGGAACTTCCAAGAGAGCTGTGCCAGGCTTCCCGGCTTCATAAGCAAAGATTCACCCCTAGCGCTGTGAAAACCATGGGGATTTTTCCAGCCGTTCTCAGGTTTCAGATTTTCACCTTTATTTGCTTCGCTGGCTTTCGCTCACAGTCACCGTGCCCTCACCGTGGCCTTCTCATGTGCCGTTCGCCAGGTGTTGGCCACCACAGCAGCACATGCTGCCTTGCAGACGTTGTGGCCCCTGTTACAAAGCCTTTGAGCGTGGACCTGTGTTGCGAGGTCCCTGCGATTCCTTCTCCCTGAAGGCTGCTGCTCTTTCAGTTGGGCTGGCTGTGGTTTTTGAAGGTATGGTTACATTTTTTGGAGGTCTGGTTTACAAGGAAAGAGGAAGGGTTCTTAGTTTTCTCGGCAGGATCCCACCGTGAAGTTGTTAATGTTTATGGGTAGGTTTAGTTCCGGATGGGTGGGTTTAATTTTAGCAGGTTCAGCATCAAAACTTACATGCCCAAACATCTGTGAACTCCTTTGTCCCCTGGGAGCGGTCTTCTCAAAGGGTAAGAAACCTTTCTTTTCTCAGTCTGCCCTCATTTTTCTTGTCACTTCATTTTCCCGTTGAGGTTGTGTTGGAACTGTCATTTGTGATGAATACTAGAGTTCTTGTGGATACCTTAAAACTTAACCGGTTTCTTTTTGGGAGCTCTAGGTAGCTGGTCTTCCTAGAGCCCATGTGCTATGGTAGGTTGGCCTTGATGAAGCCATGCTTGCAGGAGGTCATCCCAAGAGATGCACCTCTGTTCCTCTGGGTTAATCGTGCAACTTAATGAAACCCTGGTTCGCAAACACTGGATGAACGACCTAACCAAACGCCCCTTCCCTCTGCAAATGAGGGAGCTGGGTCAGGGAGGAGAAAAGATGTTTTCGGGGGGAACACACGCTCCTCTGTATGAATCGGTGAGGAAGAGGGAGGGGGGGATCATTTCACAACCAAGGACGTCTCTAAACCCCCTTTATGAGGGTTTTGTTTTGGAAGCGTTGGGAAGGATGGCCTCCCCTCCCCAGCTGGCCGCCTCCTTTGGGAGCCCCATTTGTGGAGCCCTCCCTGGGGGCCACCGCAGGCTGACAAACCGCCCCCCCCCCTGCCCCGGGGCCCCTTTGTGTTGCTTTTCCAGTTGGATTTCACATGGGTTTGTCGGGTGCCCCGAGCTGCTTTCCGTGCTCCCCGCGTACCGGCAGCCCCGCTCCCACCCTGTGGCCGCAGGCCACTTCTGTAGTGGAGGCAACCCAAGAAAGGACTGTGCCACTTCCATGGAAACAAAAGCCTGTTTTCAAACAGCGCTAAGAGAAACTGTTTCTATCTTAGGCCTTTAATGACCTGAACTGTCCATCTTTTGGAGAAAAGCAACAGTAAAAAGGCACTTTGCAGTGCTGCTGCTGCCACTGCTTTCTAACTATGATTATTTTCTGCCAAGAGAGCTCGGCATGCATCCAATAAGGATGACGTGTATTAAAAAAAAAAAAAAAAAAANNNAAAAAAAGAAGTTTTATTTGCCTCCTCCAGCAAATCTTCCTGCTAGGAATAGGCAGGCACGTTTGCAGCAGCGGTTCGTATTTTCCCTGGGAGAGGAGTCCTGTGCCCTGCGTATTTCAGTGTTGAATAAATAGTCCTTCATGTTGTATGCGGCGGCTCCGGGCACCCCGCTGAGATCATGTCCTTAATACAAACAATACGACACATTTATTCTAAGCTGACCGCGCTGACCCCCAAAAGTTTGTTCCCTCCGCTGGGACTCCTCGGCCTTTTCATTCAGCTGAATGGCCAGCACAAAGACCTTGTCGCATCTACAGCCCCTTCCTAAACAAAACTCCGTGAGGAAGGGGGAAGGAGTGTCGGGGGGGATGGAGAGGAAGAAATAGGCAAACCTTGACCCTTCCACCTAAAAGAAAGTGGAGGAATTTGCATTTTAAACCTTAAGATGCTCGTCCTGGTCTCTTTGCCTCTCCTCCGGCCGGCAGTTTGACTCCCTTTTTGCAAACACCCTGAGAAGCTCCGGGCTCGCAGCATCCCAGCGGAGCCGCTGTCCCAGCACCGGGCAGCATCCCCTGCTGCGAAGAAAGACTCCTCTCTGGTCTCCTTTGCATTCCTATTTTTCCATAGATTAGAAAAAGAAAGAGCGCTACTTAATAAAGAAATAGATGTTCTCTCTCCCTTCCCCCATGCCCGGTCCCTGCCGATTTTTGGAGGCAGGCGTGTGCTGGGGAGCCGCTCCGGGTTTGTGACTCTTTCCCATGGCCCCGGCTCCTCTCTCGGAGGTCACTGCTCGCTGTGTTGGGGATGGCCAGCTGTTTGTGGCAAATACCCTCAACTGCTGGGGTTTACAGTCAGCGGATTTCAGGCAAACACTGAACTGGGTGTTGATTTAGTGTGATACTGTGTGGTAACCAGCAAGGCTGGTGCTTTGGGAGCAAACCCTCCTTAGATGTGATGCAAAGGTGTATTTGTATGTCTATTGGACTTCCTTTTTAAAGTGTTAATTTTATTTAGGAACCTGCCTGGACACTGAAAGATTGTGACGTCTTTCCCCTGGAGTTGGAGCCGTGCTCCCAGCTCCTCTCTTTTCTCATCCCAAGCGTGGGCTATCAGAGGCAGCACAGCGCAGCTGTAGCACAATTGTACTTAGAATCATAGAATCACAGAATGGTTTAGGTTGGAAGGGACCACTAAGATCACCTAGTCCCACGCCTCTGCCCTGGGCAGGGACTCCTCCTGCTAGACCAGGTTGCTCCAAGCCCTGTCCAACCTGGCCTTGAACCTCCACGGATGGGGCAGCCACAGCTTCTCTGGGCAACCCCAGCCAGGGGCTCACCACCCTCATGGTGAAAAATTCCTTCCTGAAATCTCATCTAAATCTCCCCTCTTCCAGTTTGAAGCCATCACCCCTCGTCCTATCCCTACATGCCCTTGCAAAAAGTCCCTCCCCAGCTTTCCTGGAGCCCCTTTCAGATACTGGAAGGGGCTCTAAGGTCTCCCTGGAGCCTTCTCTTCTCCAGGCTGAGCCCCCCCAACTCTCCCAGCCTGTCCTCCCAGCAGAGGGGCTCCATCATCTCCATGGCCTCCTCTGGACCCTCTCCGACAGGTCCATGTCCTTCTGGTGTTGGGACGCCCAGAGCTGGACACAGTATTCCAGGTGGGGTCTCCCCTGAGCGGAGCAGAGGGGCAGAATCCCCCCCCTGCCCTGCTGTCCACGCTGTGGGGATGCAGCCCAGGGGTTGGGGGGGTTCTGGGCTCCCAGCACACACTGCGGGCTCATGCTGAGCTTCTCATCCACCAACACACCCAAGTCCCTCTCCTCCGGGCTGCTCTCCAGCCATTCTCTGCCCAGCCTGGATTTGTGCATGGGGTTGCCCCGACCCACGTGCAGGACCTTGAGCTTGGCCTTACTGAACTTCCTGAGTTTGGCATGGACCCACCTCTCCAGCCTGTCCAGGTCCCTCTGGATGGCATCCCTTCCCTCCAGCTTGTCAACTGCTCCACACAGCTTGGTGTCATCGGTAAACTTTCTGAGGGTTCAGTCAGTCTCAACACCTGTGTCGCCAACAAAGATGTTAAATGATAACGGTCCCATTACTGACCCCTGAGGAACACCACTCATCACTGCTCACCACTCCCAGGGTTGCACCATGGTATTGAGGTGTTGGTCTGGCGGTGGGGCCCTGGTGTTTCCCTTCTTGTGGTCTTTGGCTCTACTTGGTTATGCTATTGAAACAAGTGCCAGGTCTTGTCCCTGGTGGGTAATGGACCTTATGGGACAGGACTCCTCCTTGCATGAGGGTCTCAGCCCCTCTCATAGCTTTGGTGGGGTCCAGGATCATTCCTTGCGTCACCTCTGAGCTCTCACTTAGCCCAGAGGCGTTTTACCAGCTCAGCTACTACCATTGGAGCATGATTTCTCTCTCCTTTGTTTTCTTCCTTTTTTTTTTTTTTTTCTTTTTTTATCCCCCCTGGAAAAGCTGTAGAGTCGCAATGCCTCATGTGGATTTAGTTAAACATGTGATGGAGCTGCCTCACATTTTGCTTCCCATACGCGTGCACAAAGCACTTTTATTTCTTTTATTTCATATGACTGAATCTGCCCTGGAAGGCCGGGTCGTGGCAGTCCCTTTTCAGCCTCCTGGCGTTTCTGAAATGGCACCGCCGGAGCATCACACAATATTTAACCAGTCTGGACCGTGGCCTTCCCAGCTGTAAAGGGGACATGGCTGTACCTGCCTCCCAGCAGGGATGTGACTGTGAATTGGGAATATCTGCTGGGTGGTGGCAGAGCTCAGGGTAGAGATGAGGAGTTGTTCTGACTGGCGGGGGCAGCGGTGAGGGATTTCCTTGGGGCATTGCCATAAAACAGCCCTGACCTGTGTCATGCCGCGCGGCAAAGGTGTTCTCATCCCTGCGGACTGCCAGAGGGCTGCCACCGAGGTCAGCTCTGCGCTGGAAGCTTTTGTCAGCCTAACAATATCACGGCATTGACCAGAGCGGCTTTTCTAGAGCTGAAACCCAGCCCAGGACGTGGCTGGGACGGTTACACGTGGTTATACCAGCAGAAGAAGTTTAGCTAAGTGAAGAAGCCGAGGGGGTTGCCACTCAGATGCTATAAGAGTTATTTGCTCATGTACAAACCCTACCTGACAGGTTTCAAAGTCCAGTTGCAATGGCTCTGTGGTGGTCGGTGCACGCAAACAGAAAATGACCCACGCCGGGGTAACCAGGTGGATGAGATGTGCATCCTTAACTCTTGCAGCAGCAGGCTGGACCCTCCGGAGCAGGTTCCCGAGGCGCTGCTCTGCGTAACTTTCTCTTTTTTCTTGGCTCTTTCCACCCCTCTGTCCTCCCCCAAATTGTGAGCCCCTTTTTGCTGCCACACGGCGGTTCAAACAAACATGTCTCTGTCTGCTGCTCTCCTCTCCGGAGGTTTGCTGCCTTTTTCTTTCCGTGTACAAGGAAACTGCATGACTTTCTGTCTGGAATCTGTCCTTTTATCACTTTTTTTTCCTGTGCTTTTTTATTTTCTTTTCTCAAATGCCCCCCCACCCCGGTTCATTGAAAAATCAATAAGCAGCTCAGCAGGGCTTTGCTTAACCTGATTCTGGGAGTATTTATTTCCTCTCAAAACGCGAACCAAATTCTCAAATTGATTTTGCTCCTTTTGTTTTCGCTTGTTTCCATTTAATAATATTCTCGGTGCTACATCTCGCCTTCTTAGACCAGTTCAGAGCCAGTGAAATGTCCTGGTCTGACAGGACCTGGTCTAACAACTTACCTTGGCTCATCCATGGTATGTTGGTACCGTGGTGGGAGGCAGTACGCACCCAGCACAGACCCACACCTACATGGGCAAGGGAGGGGAGCACCCAATCCCTTACTGATACAACATTGTTGTTTAATCACTTTTCAAGAGGTGCTGTCAGTCCTGGAGACAGGTAGAAATGCTCCCTTCTTCCAGTGAGACCTTTCACGCTTGGCTGAGTCATCCGTGGTGGAGGACACCAGGAGGGAAGGTGGAGTTACTCCTCTCTACCAGACACTCCTGGAGAGTGATATTGCACTGACAAAAGAGGGGTCCCTGATGCATATCTAGAGAAACGGTCACCTCTTTCTTTTCACCTTGTGTTAAGTGCTGGCCTGAAATCATTAGGGTCTCTAGTTAACCCCAAGCTTAGAGGACACCCACCAGCCTGACATGAAAACTTTAGTTCCTGTCCATTTGCTTTTATTTTTGTGTTCTGATCTGGAGTTAGAAGTCTAGATCACACCATACTTCCAGAAATTCTGTTGTGCAGGGCGTTCACAACAGATGGACTGGATTTTATTTAGGTATATATCAAAGAATTGAAGGGAAAGACTGGAGGAACAGACTCCCAGCAATTACAAGGATTCTAGGAAAAAGATACAGGGAAACTGCGCCCACTCAGCAGCACCCTAAGTAATATCCTGGTTTATTTATACAGAAATGGCAGGTTATTTCAAACAAAGGTTAGTAAATAGCTACAGATGATATAATTTTTACCCACTTTGAGGTCCAGCTCTGTCTTGGTTGTTTATTCTACTCCACTCAGTGCCTTAGTATATGGAGACAGCAGCATCTGAACAACATCGTTACGTGTTTTCATAAACTTGCAGCCTAATTCATCGTCTCTCTTTTCATAGTCAGTAGGCGATGATGCTCATCCAGTAGCATAGACCCAGTCTGCAGCAACACAAACCCAACCTAGAGAGTGGCTACAGGTGCAGGACCCCGGTGACGAGGTTAATACCTTGACTGGCCGTTTGGTAGGAAAGGCACTCTGTTCAGCCTTGCCTTCCAACCTATGGAGCTTCTGGGCAGCAAATGAGAGACTGAGCTTTTCGTATGTGTCTGGAGTCTTGAGGGGTCAACATTGCACGGCGTGGGGCCGAGGTAGCAGCCTGAAGCTCCAAGGGAAGCTGCACCAGCTGGTGGTCAGCCCTTGGCTGCAACCCCATCCTGCAAAGACCAGGCTGTCCGTACTGTGCTTACTCCAATAGCACTTGGCGCTATTCCCCATTGGTCCATATTTCATCCTCTGACGCACCATCCATCATCTCACATTGCAGCGCGGGTAGAATCCCCACCCTTCTAAGCAAAGAGATGGTCTCAAAATCTCCAGAGAGCCTGTGGCAGAGACAGGCTGCCATCACCTCCTCTGAGCAGTACCTCACATGCCAGGAACAGGTTGCAAATGATACCTTACCTCTTATCTTTGCCTTTCTTAATCATCCAGAACAGACCAAAGGAGGGCAGATGAACTTGGAAGGGGAAGGCTGGGTGGAGGTTTGGAGGTTATGGAGTGGCAGACCCAGGCCCTACCACAGAGTACGCCTATCATGCCTTAAAAATTGAAATCTCAGACCCAGTGCTCCTGAAGTAAGGCTGTAAGCGGTGTGGGGGTGATGAAGAGCCTGGGTCCCATGTGGGGGCGGTCCAAAACCAAAGGCAAAACCCCAAATGCAAGACTTCGCGGTTCTGCCTGGTGGCCCGTACGTAGCTCTTTGTGTTTCTCCACATACAGAGGCTTCTAAAAATACAGACAAATTCAGGAGAATGTTTTAATTGGACCCAGGGAGGAAGAGCTCTCAGACAGCTTGGGTCTCACCAGGCTATGCCAAGTGCTCCCAGTTTGGGGACTGGGATTTGGAAAGAGAAGACTGTCCATCTAGGCTAGGTTTTCCTTCTCCTTGCCCCCCCCGCCCCCCATTTTTTTCCCCTCCCTAGTTGTTTTGCAAGCCCTGAAAGGAGTAGACTCAATGTTATTCTAACTTTAAATGGAAGGCAGGGGGGGAGGCGATGGGAGCAGAGAAGGAAAATCCATTTGCCGCAGTACTGTCAGCCCCTTAGTTTTCCTTCAAGTCTGACAGGCCCAGGATTAAAGGGTTGGTTACAATGGCCTGACAGTACACATTAACAGCCCTGAATGTCTTAACAACCCGGCTACTGGAGATGCATTCAGAAGAGTCTGTGAACTGCTTTTCCCCTCTAAAGCTCCTGCTAGACCATGTTGTCCAGTGAGATCTTTTGTGGTTAAAAATGTATAGACGTTTCTTTCTCATTCCTAAGTAGGCAGATATGCAACCCCAAAATTCTTTGCTGTCTTCCCGTAGGTTTTATGCCTGCTTTAACCATTCTACTTGTGAAAAGTGACTGCACGGGGAGTTTACATCTCCCCTTTTTATTTTAGCTAGACTTTCACCTAGTGTAAATGAGCAAGAGCTCACTTGGGCGGGCGGAGTTATGCAGATCTATTCCAGCTGAGGGGCTGGACATGCAAAGTAAGGGTTTTTTTCCCTCTGGAAAAAAAAAAAAGGAAAAAGAACCTCTGATCAAACAAAATCCCTGTATTGATTGGCGACATTTGCATCATAAAATGGAATTCACCGACCGTGGTGTTTGCGTGGATTGTGAACTGATGGACAGTGATTGTAATAACCAGGGTGTGTTGGTATTCACAATGCATAATAATTAAGTTTACACCGAGCTGTTTTGAGTCATTGGCAGGACTGAGGGCTGTGTGTCCACTCCTGCAGTCTCCAGGCAGCAAACCGCATTCGATTAACCCATTTTGTTTGGGGGCAGGGGAGGAGGAGAACTGTTGATAAAATCCAGCAAGAGTCCCTGGACAGGGTTTGAAGGTTTAGTTTAACTGAACGCCTCCTGTCTGTGTGCGCCCCGAATCCCTGCATCTCACTCAGAAACTTGGGAGTTTGGCTGGGGACACCACTGTCTCCAGAGGTTGCCTTCTGGCTGCTGGTAGCTGGTTGGGCTTAACCCCAGCTGTCCTGGTGTGAGCAACACAGGACTAATTTCTTTCCTAATGCTTGGGAAAGCTGTATTTGTGTAAGACTCTAGTGTCTGAATTTGTGAAGATATTTACTGTACAGCCAGCCATGGTGTGGGGGTTTCAAGGTCTCAGTGATTTCGAACTGGCCAGGTGCAGGAATGAGGAGGAGCAAGACCCAGGCACTTGACCCAAGCTGGCCAACAGGATTGTTTCATACCATGAACGTCACATTTAATATAAATTAGAAAGTCTGCTGCAAGAGGGGGGTTTCTCCCCCTTGCTCATGCTCTCCCCTTGATGGTTCCCCCTCGACGGCTCTCCCTTGATGGTGGCGATCCAGAGAACTTCTTGCCGCAGTGCCGGATCCCTGAGCCCTTCCCTTCGTCCTGAAGCTGTAGCGCTCACAGTGTCTGACATTTACTGTCCACTGCTGGGAGCGCACGGCTTCCAACTGATAGAATAATCCTTGTACGATGTACTCGGGTATCAGGATCAATATGGGTTCCTTTGTGTTAGTACTGTTAATTATCCAGTTCTATCCTATTAAATCTGTTTATCTTTCAACCCCTGGGTTTTCTTGTTTTCTTCCCGATTCCCCTTCCTGGGTGGGGAGGAGTCATCAGGTAAGAGAATAATTGTCCAAGCTACAATAAATTGTTATGGGTTTTCTCAAACCATAACCCCAGCAAATCTGACCCCCGTGTTGCTGGACCCCATGCCATTGGGGCCTGTGCTTCAAAAATAGAAGGGCTTTGGTTCAGTCTTCATTGCCAGTATTAAAACTATGGGGTTGGGGGTAGTTCTGCGATGGCATCTGAGGACCTTGCGCAGGAGTGGTAGCCCTTTTTTCAGGCAAGAAGCACATGCGATGTAGAAGGCAACAGACAAAAGGTTCCTGGTCTGTGATGGATGGACCGTTGGTAGTGTCCAGGAAGAGTGCTGAACCCAGGGAATATCTGTATGAACTTTTCTGAGGCTCCTCTTATACTATCGGTTAAAGAAGATGGGTGTGGAAGTGGGCAGATCCCAGGGGAGCGAGGGGTGAGTGTTGTGGAAGATAAATCAACCCTTGAGGGGTTGGAGTGGCTGCATAGTCTGCGGGGGGGTCCCCATTTCAATATGGAGGGGGAGATAATCTAAAGGGAAACATGATTAGAAGAAGTGAGGAGAGTGATCTATGAAAGGGGAGGGTGGAAGGGGGAATAAATGAGAATTAATTTAGCACAAAATCAAGATGTCAAGAACAAAATTAATCAGGAGACAAGGTTAATTAATTAATACATCCTTAAACCATCACAGCTATATCAACACCACTGGCATTAATCAAAGCACTAAGAATATTGAAGGAAAGACACTGTTGAATCGTTCCTAAACCTATGTTAGGTGCCTGGAAAAGAGGTTGGGGGAAAAGGAATTGCGCCGTTTCAACCCAGCTGGTACTAACCAACACATTGTGGGGAGAATTACAAGCCCAAAATGTTATAACCACTCATTATGATTTATTTCAGAAGTACAAAGTGGGCAAAAAGGGTGGGCTGGGAATAGCAGTACCTGTTTCCAAGGCACTGGCAGCTTTAAAGCAAGTGACCTGACTGATAGGCTAATAAAGCCCTAGGAGACACCATTGACATGAGATCCATATAGAATGTTGGCACCAGCCTTCAGAAAGTAAAGCAGCGACAAGTGGTAGAGGTAGCACATCCTGTCTCTCCCAAAAATTGCTGTTTTGCCCAGCAAAATGTTCATTGGACATTGCTCCATAATTACCAGCTAAGGCAATCGGTCTACTGGTGTAGACTGACATGGGTTGGGGAGCACACCCACTAGCATCTCTGTTGGAGGAAGGATGGAGAGGTGGCATTCAGCAGAGAAGCAGCGTCAGGCATGAGGACGCAGTCTGACTGGTGGTTGCTTCTTCTGTTTGCCCATATTATTAAAAATGGAATCCTGATTTGCAGGCTGGTTGGTAGAGACTCCTCTATAAGATGGACACAGGAGCTTCACCTCAGTGCAACCATCTCTATGTCAACTGCTAATCCCCTCGTTCCCCTTTCTGCTAGTGACCAGAAATGGCAACTCCACCAGCTTTAACCTCCTGTTTTAGTATGGGGTGACTCACCTGCTGCTGCTGACTGTGTTGCTGGTGTCTGCAAAAGAGGTGCATGCAGTTAGCTTCAACCAAACACCTCACCTTCATACACCTGAAGTCAAAGAAGATGACTCTCACCCTTGGGTTTTCCATGTGGCATTTGAGTGATTAGGCATTGACAGATACCAGATTGGACCTTTGTCATTAGCTCCGAGTGTTTCCGTAGGTTTCCCAAGGGATCTGGGCTGGTAGGCCTGATGCTGTGCAATATTTCCTTCAATGATCTGGAAATGGACGTAAGTGTTCATACATCGTTCTAGAGAGATCAAGCAAATAGTGATGAGGGCCGGGAGTGTAGAGGAGTCCGGAGTGCTTGTGAAAGCATTAAAACCCATTAAAACCAACGTGCTTGCGATGGTTGAAGTAGGAGGTGGAGGAAAAAAGAGTGCAGGCAATTCCCTGAGAGTGAAATATGAGTGAAAGGGAGTGGGAAGCATATATCAGTCTGGATAAATTAGAAATCGAAGATCGCAGAAAAATGGATGAAGGAAGCAAAAAAAAAAAAACAGTGGAGGAAATCCGTGGCTAGTGGTGTTACACCTCTTTAGGGAGTGGTTTTTATCAGTATTTCAAACAAACAAAAAAAAAGATACAATTATTCAGTGGGTTTGATATTTTTCTCTTTGGAATGGTGATATACAGAAAACAGAGGCACTCAGTCAGTATGTGTGTCCTGTACTTGGGAAGAGTCAGACGGTGTATCCCGGTTCTGGGATGCTGATGGCGCAGACCTCACCACTGGAAGCACAGCTAAAGGACTGACAACCCATGCGAAGAGCAGGAAATAAAAATCATGTTTTTTAATAGAGGTGGCACTTCTGAAGAAACTGCTGCCTCAATACTGGGTGAAGATTTATATATAGAGATAGATAGATAGATAGATGGATGGATGGATGGATGGATGGATGGATGGATGGATTTTCTTTTTTTCCCCATCACTGTAAATTGACGGGAGATTTTACTCCACTCTAGTTCTGCCACAGCTATTGGTCTTGACGCAGGAATCAACGTGGGGTGGTCCCCTGACCTGGGCTGTGCAGCAGGTCAAGCTAAAGAATCACAAAGGCCCTAAAATCTATGAATAAGTGCAATTCTTTAAGAGTCAGTGCCCCTGGTTTATAGCAATCTGGTGAGGGGCCTTAAATGGGTGACAAGGTAATTTCCATAGAGTTTATGTACAGCCTATCTGGAGTCTCAGGGTGAGGGGGGAGATTTGACCCAGAGTGGTTTTGTGAAGCTCTGTAAGATTTGCAAACTGGCCTAAACTGGCCCATTCGAGTCTGGTATCCTGTGTACTGAACCAGCAAACGCCGAGACTTCAGAGAAAGGACAGAAAGAATAAAAGCAACTCTTGCCTTAATGCGTCTAGCAGTAATTCACGTGGAGAGGGCGGCTGGGGGTAGAAGTCAGCTCTCTGACCACTGCAGGTGATCAGCTTGAGAGGTGTGATTACCTCTCCCGTGTTCTTATGCAGGCTGCAGACATTTATTAATGGTCATAAAATATCCTGCCTGGTTTTCAAATCCAACCGGCAATGTATGACTTGACCACCATAAAGTTTGTCTCCAAACCACCACAAAAGGTTTGAATTACTCCTGGTGGCAATAAAAGCATTCTTCTGGCTAACGCTTTGCTTTATTGTTAGCTTTTATTTTGCTCAGCCCCCCCTTCCTACCAGCAACGCATAAACAATGGGGTCTGAGTTGTCGTCCCCCCACCCCCTCACACCTACATTAATAAGATCCAGGAATCAGCAAAATGAACGAAACAGGAGCAGAACAGGCACAGAGGCGGCTGGTTAGCGATAAGCACAGCTTTTCTTGTGTTAAAGGAATTGTTGCTTAGAGAGAGCCCTCTCTTCCTTGCAACACAGAGGGCCGCAGTCATGTAAAAATGTTCATCTGAAGAATGTGGATTTATTCATTTATTTATTTCATGGATGAGTTCAGGACCTCTAAAGCACTTTTTATGCAGAGCTGATTTGTTTTAGCTTTCTTTTCAAAGTAAATTAAGCTGTATTAACTGACAGCCTCTTCCAGCCAAGAGCATCTGCGCGGGAGTTCATTGCAGTTTAACATGTCCACCTGGAATGTTCTTCCACAGATAGTTAATTCAGAAGAACTTTGGTCTTTTTGACATAAACCCTGAGGAAATTAAGCATCTTGATGTTGAGTGGCGTCTGTGTACCAAACATCTCCATGACCATCAGTTGAATTGCTCCTATAAATCTATTTTGAGGTACATGGTGCAAAGTCAGTAGTGACTTAGTTGTCCTTGTCTTGAATGGAGATACAGTGAGCACAAACAGGAGCATCTGAACTGGACCTGAAGTCCTACCAGGGCAGGAAAAATTGAGAAAAGCATCGCAACATGGTATGCATACGCTGGTGCAAGCTGTCGGGGTGCTGCTGGGGTTAGCTGGGCTAGTAAGAACCTCATTGAGCTGCACCGCATCTGCTGAACGGGTCTGCTTAACATCTATATTGTTATTCTACAGCAAATTTCTTCCTGTGAGAGGGCTCAGGAGGGGTTGGTGGGATCTCAGTGAGCAGGAACTGCAGCATGTTCAATTGCTTGTCCATCTCCCTCAGAGGTAACACCCCTGTGCCTACTATTCCACAGCGCCCTTCACAGGAGATGGGCTATCCCTGCAGCCACATTCCTGCAAACAATTAAAAAATTGGGAAAAGGTTGCGTTTTGTAAGCAGGTGGAGACTGGCCCGCGGATTTTTTTTTGGCATTTTTTCCTCTTGACCTCCTGGCCAGCCTGCCAGGCAATGCGAAGGGTGATCCTGGGAGATGTCCTCAGTTCTTCCCATGAACTTCGGTGAAATTGTGGACGCAAGAAAGGTGTGAAAACAGCCTGGATGTTGTGTGACTTTATCCGCTTCGTCTTCTGCATGCGACCCACAGAGGTCTCCACACCTGATGAGCAGTCCCCACTTCGCTGATGGGAATTGTCATTTCTGTGGGGGGTAAGATCGTAGAGAGGAAGCTGTCCTCGTTGTTAGATCACATTTGGTTCCATTCCCTTGAAAATAACATGGAATAAGCTAGTGCAAAAGAGGGCAGAAAAAGAAATCAACTGTAGGCAAGCCGTATGGAAAGGTAGTCTCTAAGGTACCCGGGAAACTTGCAGCAACATGGGGCTGGGGAAGATGGCTGAGGGATGGAGCAGTTGTGTGTTTGGATGGCTGCTCGCAGCAACATCGCAAAACCTGCGGTCTTGGCTAGGAAAACCAAGCAATTTTTTAAGAGATGGCAAAAGAGGGAAAAGGAAATTGTGTGATAAGTAAGGAGGAGGAAAAAGAGCCGTGAGGAAGGGTTGGAAAGGAGGAATCTGAATTTTATGTTCCAGCTAGTTCAGGATGGGGCCAGAACCGGGGGAAATGAACAGGCTTTTGGGGGCCCTTCCCTCGCTCGGGTCAGTCATGTAAGCTCTCTACCTACGTTATTGGGTCAGCATCAAATTAGGGGCCTCCAAAATGGGATGATGGGGCAGGGAAGCCCATCACCTCATTATTTCCATATCCGTGTGTGGCTCAGCAATGCTGTACCACAGGTTGGGCCACGGATAGCCGCTCCCACGCCTCTCTGATTTATCAGATCCCTCAACGCGGTGCTTAGGTGGTGTCAAAGGGTCTTCTGGTTCGCATCCGTGCCTTGCCTTTATTGCTGCCTGACTTCTGTAAACAGTTGTGTGGGGCAGGCGAAGCCAGATGCGGACAAAGTGCTCCCGGCTGAACACGAGTAACTTCTTGAACTGCTCTAGATAATGCCTGAGAGGATGTTGGAGAGTCGTGGCCTCTCTGCAGCAGGAGCCTTCCTCTCCCTCACCCGGCAGAGCTCTGTCTGGTCTTCGGGGAACCCATGCGAGGGAGGGGAGGAGGGGGCAGAGCAGCAGGATTTGCACTGTGGTGCGCTAGCTGGAATGAGTTATGGAAATCCTTAAATCCTCCTAAGAAAGGGCAGTTAAAGCTGAACTGAAAATTAAACACTAAGCTGGTACAAGCCACCTCACCTATAAATCCAGTCCTGGTGCAATTCATTCCCGCGCCGCGCTTACTACAGGAATGGGGATTTACGGTGGGTGAATTCTCACGTCCCCCTTCCGCCAACAACATCTGCAGGGCTTTACAAACTACGCCGTGCCAAGGCTGCACTTCCAAACCTCCACCAGCCCGCAGGCGAGGCCGGCCACGAGCAGGGAAGGGGGAGAAGAAAACCGGCCTGATTTAGTAAATGCCGAGAGCTGGAGGCAGCGAGCCCCTTTCTGTGTGTGCTCAGTGTGTTTGGATAAAGGCATCTCCTAAAGGGGGAATTTGTTTGGTTTGGACTTCATTGAGTGAAAAGCTCTCAGCCTCATGAGTGCTTGGTTATTCTCTTGTCTAGTGGCTCCTCAACAGCCCCCACCGATAGGGAGGAGGCTTCCTATTTGTGAAAGTGGCCCTGCTTGTTGAAGTTCTCTAGTGACTTAAGTTTATTGGTTTTTCCTGGGGTCCAGGCCATTTGAATTGTAAACAATGCCCCATCTCTACCTCCTCCCCCTCCCTTTCCCCAGCCAGAACAATGTGCAGAGCTGAAATAAAGCCTGGCAACGCGGACTCTTGAAACGGAGTGCGATTTCTTTCCGCATGAGCGGGGAGGTGGAAGTTTGCTGCCTTCCGGTCCCGCTCATTGATGCAGAGGATGTCTGTGAAAGGGGAGGGAGGGATCTGGGGGAAGAAAGAGGGAAGGAGGCCAGCTCATGGATGATGGTCGGAGATCCTTTTTGCTTTATTTATTTATAACCTCTCCTGCTTCAAAGGCCATCCTGAGAGATTAGTGCTGGCGGACCCATGTCTACCTCTGGTACTCTTCACCCTGCAGCATCCCTGGAAGGATGCAGGGTGTGGGGAGCAGGGTGTGTGCGAGTGTGCTCCAAAATTATCCCGTGTCTGGGAAAAGATGAACTTTTGTCATACTCCTGGGAGCGACTGAGCAGCTCGGGTCAGTCTGAGCTCAGTGAAACACGCAGAAAGCTGGGTCAGTGCTGTGGGAGAGCTGGAGCACTGAGCATTTAGGTGTACATAAATTAGATATAGGAGCACAGGGGCAATTAAATAGAAGTAGTCCTTGCCTGTGTCAATTTTAAGGCCTGATTTCTCCTCTCATGTTGGCTCAGGGAGCTTCTGTGTTGGTTCACTCTCTTGGGTGGAGTTTTCTCCTTATTTATGCTGCTGGGAGGGAGGGAGGAGGAAGGGAGGGAGAGAGGTTGTCCCCCGGAGGTGCTCCGGTACTGTTCGTTAGTTAAAAGCTGCAGGATAAATGATAGAAACAACACACAGCTTGTGTTCCGCTTATTATTCTTTTAATTCATGGGATGTTTCTGAAGTTTTGCCTCTGCCTGGCTCTGCCCTCCTGGAAAAATACAGAAATGTGGTCTGCTAGAGCACGGCTCTGAGATTAGCTAAACACCCATTTGGGTGCCCCAGCAACACACCATTTGGGCAGAGGCGTGTTGGGGCAGCAGTTACCCAGAGGCAGCTGGCAGGCACAAAGAAGATAGGAAAGCCCCAAGGAACCAGGACAGTGCCGTGCACTTCATCCCAAGCATCGTGCAGAGAGCTGGTCAGTGAGCTCAGGGGAGGGGGAGGAAATGTGATTCGTAGAACCACAGAACCACTGAGGTTGGAAGGGACCTTTAGGATCGTGTCCTACCAGCATGTCCAACCATCAACCCAACACTGCCCAACCCACCACTAACCCGTGTCCCTCAGCCCCACGTCTGCCCAGCTGGGAAACACCTCCAGGGATGGCGACTCCACCACTGTCCTGGGCAGCCTCTGCCAATGCGTGATGACCCTTTCGGTGAAGAAATTTTTCCTAATACCCAATCTAAACCTCCGCTGGGGTAACTCGAGGCCATTTCCTCTTGTCCTATCACTTGTTACTTGGGAGAAGAGACCAACCCCACCTCACTACAACCTCTGTGTCACATACACACGAGGACAAAGTGAAGGAGGACAAGGTAGCTGCTGGCAGGGGAATTCACTCATCTGTGAGGGAGACCCAGGTGCTTCTGCACCAGCACCTAGCAGCATGTCTTGCAGGGGCAACCATGTAGATCATGAGCGCGTGATGTATTTCACATGGTAAAAGTTGCCCCTGTGATATTCAAGCCAGAACCACAAAGGTCCAGAGATGCCCGTTTGTGCCACAGATGTTCTCAACTCCCGCATCTGTTTCCAAGCTTTGGCATCATTTGCAGGCGAGGCTGATTGAGATGAACTCGTGGCCTTTCGTGGAGAGCCGATGTGAATTTGGTAGCCTTGGCTGCAGAAAACCCTGGAGAAAGGGCACGGTTGGGGTGTCAGAGGTGAAGGCTTTGGCGGCAGAGGGCAGTGGTGGAGCGCGGGGGTCCTGCCCTTTGCTGGGGTCACAACACTGTTCTTTTCTTCTCCAAACTGGGCACTTGGGCCATCCTCACAGCACATCCTTTTTGACTGATGGCTATTCATGTGCAAGGCTCTTTCTATCACAGAATAGCACTTGTTTCATTCTGCTATGAGAGGAAGGCTGGCAAAAGTCTGCTATAAAAGCAGAAGAGAGAAACCTGGGAGAGCTGTTCTCTCCCTGGCCCCTGCTCTGGTGAATGCCCTCAGTCAAGTCCCTTTCTGCTTTACATTCCTCATGTAGAAAATGGCAATAGGGACCTTGTTCTTTGTGGCAAAGCTGTGTGACACTTGCTGATGAAAAGAGCTTTCTACAGTGGCTCTGCGGCAGTTGAAGGACCATTTTCTCAGTGCTGTGCCCATGACCTGTAGCAAGGTGCAGAGGCGGAAGGAGAACAGAGCCAGGTACAACCGCAGGAGCGTGGGGATATGGGCAGGCTCGAGGCACTGGAGGAGAAATACCAGGGTGACTGCAGGCCAGGAGCAGTCATCAGCCTGATGATAAATCCTCCTGGGCACCTGATCAAAACTCCATTCCCCTCTTTGGAGAATCAAGTTTCCATTTCCTAGACAAATCAAAGCAGACCAGCATCAAAAACTGGTGCCTGAACATCTGTGGCTCAATTTGTTGCTCCCCTGGGTTGTCTTTTCTTCACCAGAGGAAGCTGTCCTGTGGTCCGCAGAGGCTTTGTCCAGCTCTGATACCATTCCCTGATTCCCCTTTTGACCTCCCAACAGTGAACAGATTTGATCCTGTTAAACCTTACCTTTTTCCAGGGGGTTGGCTGCTCTGAGGCATCTCACTGGTCTTTGCTCAGCAAGTAACCTAAGCTGAGATCAGATATGCTGGCTGTCCGGTGGGTGAATTCGTCTTTATCTGATGTTGACACCTTCACCTCATGGACTACTGCACTTCCTGGGAAAGGTAGCTCTGAGCGTTGCCCCGAGCCACAAATCAGTGGTTTAGACCCTTGTCCTCTGGGAAGGGAAGGGAGAAAATAAGAGTAGATTTCGGTGAGGCAGAGAAGAGTGGTGCTTTCAGCAGGTCGGGCTTTGTCTCTGTAAGAGCCCGATGTGCTGCAGGAGGAACCAAACAGCAAAATCCTGCTCGTGCAAGGTGGTTACTCATTGTAAATGCTGTCCAGTTTTGTCTGTGAGTTGAAAAGGGAGGATACTGGTGTGTTTGGAGAGGGTTGTTCTTGCAGGAATTGCACCCTTCCCAAGGCCAGAGGGTGCTGAGGATTTGGGGGGGTCTTTTGGTGTGGAGAGGAGTCCAGTTTATTGATTTTAATAATTTTTTCTAAGTAGTTCTTTCAGTGAGCTTCAGAAGGGGAAGTAAACCCCATTGTCTGCTTTACCGGGACTGGGAAAAGATGGTCCAACCCACAAGTGGTGGTGTGTATAAATGGGGGAGAAAAGGGACAAAGATCTGAAGACTACGTCCAAAAAATGCAAGGAGGTCTCAGAGATATCAAGGACCATATCCTGGAGGAGTAAGGTTAGATAGAGCAAGCATCCTAACCCAAATCTGTCTGCCCCAACACATTCCTGGAGGTGGCAAACACGTGGAGACAAGGCTGATCTAAGACTTTCGGGGCTCGTGGACACCTCATGAGGGACATTTCAAGCCTTGAAGCTAGTGGCATTTCCAGCCCTGGGGGCTGAATACAGCAGTTGACACAGCAGATGCAGTTTCCCAGCTGCCTCTGTAGATCGTAATTCATATTTATTTTTCCTTTTCATCTGGTTTGCGTTTGTTTTTTTTTTTTTTTCAGATGATAGAGGCTTAGAAATGCTGCCCTGGCTTGAGGACAAACACTCACGTGTGTACTTTGCCTAACGGGAGCAGAGCTCCTGCCTCCGCTCCCAGCTCCAGTAGCTGTGGTGCTTTTAAGGAAACTCTGCCCTTGTCCTGTCCTTCAGCAGGGCTGTGTTCAGGCAGATTAAACTCCACCTTGAATTTCTACACATACTTGTTCTCCACTGGATCTTGGGGTGCCTAGCCACTGAATTCGGCACCTGCTTTCCCATGTTTTGGCCTCTTTATAATTGCGTTCAATATAAACCTCATCCCATGGCCCAGGAAGTGGCAGTTCTTCGAAGGGAATCCCCCTCTTTTAATTCAATTAATGTTGAAGCTAATTTCCACCCTGGGGCTGAGTCCCACTGCCTTTGAAGTCAATAATAGTTTTGTGCTTCTCTTCAAGTGGAGCAGGTTTGAGCATGCCCCTTGCAGTGAGAGGCTTTGCCAGGCATTTCAAAGAGCTGTGTGCATTTTTTGTGCCAAGGGAACTGCATCCCGCTCCGAGCCAAGGGGTAGATTTCAGCAGGATGAGGCCACAAGTCTCAGAAATCTCTGCCGGTCAGGCTCGGTAGGTGTTAGAAGATGGAGTGCGTTTGTTTTTGAAGTGCATTCAGGATCTCAGGTGGAGAGTCCTTCATAAAAGAGTCATTGCTCTGTAGCTACTTTGAGGCTTACAGTATTTGCAGTGAAACACAGATTTGCCCTCTTCGGGTTTATTTACTGGCAGAGAATTTATGTATGTCTTTAAAATGTCATTTGGATCATCCTTTCCTGGTTTGATTTAATGGAGTGAAAACCGCAATCAACTGGCAACAAGACTTATTTTTCCTATCCGGGGCGAAGTATGAAGAGCCAAATGCTGAGATATGTTTGCTTACTGTCAGGGTGGCAACCCTGGCACCGATCTCAGGCATCCAAAAGGTGATTTTCTTCACCTAAACTTGGCACATAACCAAAGCACTGCAGATGAGACTCTAATTGGTTTTCACCACCTTTATTGTTGGTGACAAGCAGAGGCATCTCCAGGAGGTGTTCAGACCTTAAGAGGAGCTTTTCTTGGACTGTGCAGGAGCCCAGAGCAGTTGGGCCTTGCCTGATCAAGGCTAAAATGATGACGCTTCAGAGGAAGGCAGCATTGCTCTGTATTATGGCTTTTTATTGTGCCTTAACAGAGGCATTGAGCAACTTCGGGCTTTGTAGTGATTTTGGAATAAAACCAATTAATGTCATAGAAATAAACGCAGGACTCTCTGATGTATAGATGGAGCCATAGGGGGATGGACATGCAACAAAATTACAGGCAAAAATGGAGCATATTACATATTTTGTATGGTTCAACTATCTATTGAGAGATACTTTTACATAGATCTTGACATGAAGAAAGTGCTGTTTGCTAATTTTCATGTGTCCCTCGTGTAGGAGGAAAAAAAACCCCACAAACTGTAGCTTTTGATCAAGGTTTAGCATAGAAAGCCAATGTGCAAAATTACATGAGAAGGTTGAAGCTGCCGGCGCGAAATCCCACCTGAGTGAGTGGGATGGGTTTTACATCACTGGCGATGCACTTTGCTTATCGGAAGTTTTGCCCTGTGAAGGAAAGCGGCGCGACACCCTGATGTGCCTCTCCAGCTGATTCTAAGCTCCACGCTGCTTATCAGCCTGAGCTGCTGGGCACAGCACCGTGTGGGAGGACGGCAGCTGCCTTCCCGTGATATGATAGGAAATGATGGGCACGACACCGGGAAATGAATATGTAAATAGTTATACGATCCCCAAGGGATAATTGCTTTGTTGTAAAATAGTCTCACCAGGAAAGCATAGAAACATGACAAGTCTCATTGTGCTTTTGGGATAGACGAGCAGCCCCAGATAAACATCTGAACTGGTTTGGATGTTGCTGGAATTTGATTTGGCAAATGAATGTAGAACGCACTCTCCTCTCCCTGCCGTTATTTAGTGTGACACTGTAGGGTTTCACGCTAGCTCGCTAGCGGAGTGAGAGGCGTTCGTGTCTATCTGATCCGACAGGGAGAACTCTCAGCTTTTGCCTCCGTCCACAGTTCAGAGTTAACAAGCTCCAGGCTCTGGACCTAAACCCCCTCCATAACCCTCCGGAGCCCACCATACTGGAGCTTGTTCAAAGCGGCCGGTCCCTTCTCACTGGGATGGACAAAGCGATCCCGATAAAACAAGAACCGACCTGTGCCTTTGCCCAATCATTTAAAAGGGTTGGAGACCTAAGGTTTCCTTTGAGATTTAAAAAAAGAAAAAAAAAGAAAAAAAAAGAAAGAAAGATACAAATGAGGTTGGCCGGTCAGTTTGTTTAATTTCTCTTTCATGCTCACAATCCCTGTGCCAGGGGCACCTCCTCATCACCCTGGGAGATTTGCTTATGAAAGGGCTGAATAAAAAAGAAGTAAGGCAGCAGCAGCCTTTACAGGTGCAGATCTGGAGTTTAGGATAAACACCTACAAGTTTGGATTTCCTGCCATCCACTTACTGTAACTGTCTAATCTAGCTACCCATTCACCTTTCCTTTCATCCCAGGATGTCTAGTCTGATCTAACTGTCTGTCCTTTCATCCCCGCTATCTTCCTCTTGATCTGTGTTTTTTAGAGCTCATTCATCACACCTTACTGAACTTCTGAAGCGCCTACAGAGGGCCACGAAGAAGTTTCTCTTTACATTTTTGCCAAAGTGCTTCAAGGGCTGGAAGGCGCAGGCTCTGCCCAGGAACCTGGGGAGAGGAGCTGTTGCTTCTTGTTTGCCTCGCACCTGAAAGCACCTCACCCAACAGACGAGCGAATTGTTCACATCCTTGAAGCTTTTATTCAAATTTTTGCCCACTGGAAACGGGCAGGTTCACTGTGGCTTTCCCGGCTGCATTTTTCCCTCCTGTTGGATAGGGGATGCAAGCACGCAGGGCAGCAGCGTGCTCCAAGTGAAAGGATAACGGAAGATGCTGGGGCAAAAGGGGATCCTCCAGAAGGGCTACTGCATTCACAGGCACATTTTTGGCCTGTCACTTAGTTTCCAGCGCGGGTGGCAGCTTGATTTTGATTTCTAAAGAGGGGTGGAAAGCACGGAGGACATCTGAACAGGAATAAAAACCTGAATATGGGACAAAAGTGGCTGTTTGAATATGGGACTGCATTAGGGCTCTTTTTTTTTTTTTTGAGGTCTGAAACTTGGAAGGTCAGGGTGGAAATGGTCAGTGGAGATGAGAGAAATGAATCATATATCAGCGAATGCTGTTGTGAGTGCCAGCATCACCCAGCTTGAAAGAGGTGCGCTGATTTCTTAAGCAATTTCTAACTAGCAACCAGCTACAGACAATGATTTAGGGACAAAATTAGCCTTACAGGGAACACCTCTTTTGGAAGGTCTCTCTCTCATTCTCCCTTGCTCATTCCTTCTGTTCTTTTATTTCTTTCGCCCCCCCCTCAAAAGGCGAGGTTGTTACTTGGGAGTCCTTTTGAGGAGAGAGAACCATGGTGAGATTCTTGTGTTGGCATGGCTGATGTTAATGGGTAACACTGGGGCCAAAGGTCCTTTAAAGCTCCCACATCTGCAGCTTTGTACAGACCTCACCTCCGAAATGCCTCAAAGTGTGTAGCCAGGCAGGGCTTAATGTGTATTAGCAAGACAAAGGCCCGAGGAGGGGAGGAAAGGGGGATGAGTTTTAATTTACTGAAGATTTATTAGGCCTCATGAAATCAGCCTGAACCACCCATTTTCTATATCATCTGCCCACATCTAAAGGGGGCGGCTTTGTTGTGGGGAGATGGTCGTTGAGAATTATCCCGCAACAAATCTCACCAGCATGAAAGGGACACAGACAGGAGCAGGACGTGGAGGAGGGTTCACGCTCTCTGCATAGAGCCCAAAATCTGGAAATCTGGAAGTGTGGGAATGCCATTCAGGCTCGATCCTGCCTTCCCTTGACTTTTGTTTGTGGGGTTCGTGTTCTCTTCTCTAAGCCTTGCTTGCTCAAGTAGATGAGTGAAATACCAGGAGGGTAGAGAGAGGGAGGAGGAGATGCCAAGGTGTGGACATCACGTGAGGTTTTGGAGCTGAAGGGATCTGGTTTGGGGAAGAAGTGGTGAGTCTTGGTTCATACAGAGATGATACCCTTTTCCTTACAAGTAGCTGTCGCGTGGCTCCAAAGCTAAGCTTGGAAGCAAGGCCCACGGAGCTTTAGAAAATGACGCATCTTGGAGCTCTCCAGGCTGTAGCTTGACCACGAGTTTTGTAGTGCTGGGCTTCCCCCAAAAGGCCTCTAGGAAAAGGCTTATTCATCATACCTGGCTCCTTTCCTTCCCATGCCCTAGTTTCACTGTAGTAGCAGATTTGATTATTTCGTTTGTGCCGTTGACCTGTCCTGGAAAGAGCACTTGCAACGTTTCCATAACACACGGTGATGTGAAACGTCACCCCCAAGCTGACTGAGACTGGGAGGGTTTGGGGGTACAGTTACAGGAACCATCTGATGGGGGATCACCAGGGCTCCAAGGGAGCCTTTGGGACAATGGGAGCAGGAACAAGGGTTCATTAACCAGCCCCAAGCTGGAGGTCAGCCCTCCAGGAGAGAAGGAACTGTCTTTGACTGACCAAGACTCCCTCAATATTTCTCCTCGCTTATAATGCCAGTAGAGAGGAGATGACCCTGTATGGTGAACTGTGTATGTTTATCACAACGTAAAGGCTGTATAAATCTCAGCGGGCAGAGCCCTGCGGGTGGTTAAGGTGAGAGAGAGCAGGCAGTGACTTCTGTCTTGAACTGGTATAAAAGGGGGGGTCCTTCAGAGCCAAAAGACTTTGCCTGGAGATTGCGTGCAAACACCCCCTTTCCTGATGGTGGGCAACGAGGTATCTGATTTACACATCCAGTTATATGTACATATATATATAAGTAAATGGTGACCCAAAGTTCAGACCTTGTCCAATACCCATGTCCTTTTCTACAGCGTCTAAGCCAAGACAGAGTTGAGCCACCCAGCCTAGATGTCCAAACACTTCTGAGCATCACAGTTTAATGGTTTTCATCTTTTAGACAAGGTAGCGTCTGAACTATTAGCCGTGAGGAGTGTTTCCTCTTCCAGACAGTTATCCCTCGCATGTTTTTTTCAAGTTGAAATATAGGATTTTCAGGATATAGCGGAGAGGATTTGTGAGAAGGAAGGAGGTAAAGGGAAAAAGCTGATCTGACCTCCAGAAATGAGGCACCGTCCCATCCCTGGAGCGGTCAGTGCCACAGTTAGGATCAGGGTCCCAGTGAAAACGTCTTTTAGTGCTGCAGCCTGTTTGGAAGAGGTCACCCTCTCTCAGAGGAAAGAGCAAAGCATTTTTGGCACAAAACAGGGGTGGGAACAGTCCTCTTTTACTGACAAGGGGGTGAACAGGATGCCCTGAGAAATCCTCGTTTTGTTCAGTTTATAGGGCTGTGTAGAGGACAGACCAGGGAGAAGCTGATAGAAATGGCATACGTGCACTCGCACGCACACACAGCCCACTCGCAGGCATTCCTCCTATTCAGTGCCGGTAATTAGCCCACACGAGGAGGTCAGTGCAGGGTACAAAGGGGCCTGGGTCTCCCAGGCAGCAGCGGCGATAGCGGTGTGGTGTGGCAGAAGAACGGGATAATTGCAGGTGGTCTTCCCATGCGTACGCCTGTGGACGCGGAGGAGACCTGGGCACCCCTGGAAGGCTGGTTCCAGGTGCTTCAAAGTGTATCTCAGGGCAGACAGCAGGTGTGGAGAGACATCAGGGAGAGATGGGAAGTAAAACGTTCTGCAGTGAGAGGAGCATAGTGAGGGATGAGTGAAAGAGAAGGGAGAGGGATTGTCTGACATCAGCAATCGGATGGGGTGTTCTCCATGGTTTCATCTTCACCTGGCTTTGTGGAGTGATAAAAATCACACCCGCATCCATCTCTCTTTAATGCGTTGGCTTCCTGGCGTGAAGGGATGCTCAGCAGCTCCCACAGACGAAGGCATCGGTGGCTTCTCTCTCACTGGCCAAAGCAGCCAGCCCTTCTTGCTTGCCGAGCCACCTCCATCTTCCTGTTGCATTGCAGGCCTGGGGCCGTGGTGCCTCATCTCTGTGGCTTCCGCACCACCAGTCCAGATGGGACCCTTTTTCTCGTGGAGAAGTAAGGGAAAAGCAAGAGCTCGAAACATAAGAGGTGCCTTTTCACAGAATCACAGAATGTTAAGGGTTGGAAGGGACCTCTAGAGATCATCTGGTCCAACCCGCCTGCCAGAGCAGGTCCACCTACAGCAGGTGGCACAGGATGGCGTCCAGGCGGGTTTAGAATGTCTCCAGAGTTGGAGACTCCACCACCTCTCTTTTGGTGGCCTCAGGTAAAATAACTTTCTGGTGCTGGTCCTTGCAGTGCCATCATGACAGCTGGGAAGTGAATCCTGCTCCCTCGCAGTGCCAGAAACACTTTAAACCTGTCCCCCCTGTCACGGGTGAAATGCAGGTGGAACAATGGGAAGTCCACGGATTTATAGCAGTGGACGTTTGCGTCAGACTGGCTGCGTGCCACAGCAGCCTGTGCCACACAGAGTGACTCGGGCATCTGACCCCGTCTTGAAGGACCCAGATGTGGGTCTGGGGCTGTCACGCAGTGATGGACCACGTATTGTGCTCTCATTAACGGGTGTCAGATGTACGTGTGTGCTGAAAAGACCATTCCCTTCACTTGCAAGCTCCAGCTGCCATAACTGGAAACCCGCGGCCAGATCCGGCGTTTGTTTCTTCCCTCTGTTGTGACTTGTATAAATACTTTTGCCTCACTTGAAAGATGGGTGCAAGTCACATCATCTCCTGAAACTATTTACGTCTTCCTGCTCCAGAGGGTAGGAAAGTGCTGTGCCTCGAACGCCGGCCAGGTAATCCTTCTGGGAAAAGATTTCCTGAGTGAGCCTGCAGTCAGGCTCGTGGTGTTTCTGTACCTTGAAATTCCTCACGTTTCCTCTGCTCCTTGTAGCATCCTTCCCCGGGCGCGCTGAGCCAGTGGCACCACAGGCACTACATCTTCTGTGCCTCTGCAGGACATGCACTGATGAGAGCAATGAGCATGACTTGATTCCCCAAAGCAAAAAAAAAAACCCCAACATTTGGGAAACTGCTAATTCAGAGATCAAAGATCAGGCAGGCAAGTTGTTATAACCCTAGGAATTGTCGCCTAGCAGTGAAATTTAAATGAAAATCAAATGAAGTTCTCAGTCGTTTAAAAACTTAAAAAGGTGTCACCAAAGGTAGTTGTTAGATTTTGCAGCGGCTCCTGTCACAGCCTGGCAGATTTGGCAGTAGAGGTGTTCATGAGTATTTTTTTAAGGCTCTTCTCTTAGAGAAAAGGTTGTATGTGGATGGCAGAAGGAAACATCAAAATCAAGGTTCTTGTGAATGTGTGTGTGCTTTCTTCTTAATTTGGCTCTTGTGACCACCCACTCCTCTGGAAAGAGCCAGGACCCTGCTTAGGAGGGTCCATTTAGGACAGGGCACCGTGGGCGGACACTGTCCGACTGCAGAGCCACACGGCATCGCATATGGAGATGCCCCATAGGAGCAGGAGAGTATCCCAAAACCAGTACGTTTGGGAGCGTTACAGATGTTGGTGTGAAACACACAGGTCTGGAATCACTCCTACAAATCCTCTTCTCGGCTGTACTTTGTGAAGTTATTTCTAATACCTTATTATACTCTTACGATATGTGTCACAACAAAAGGGTAAGAGACCTCCCTTGTGCCTCTGATTTCCTGTATAAACGCCATTTGCCATGTGATGAGCTGTAGCTTCACAGCTAAGTGCCTTGCATTGACACTTTCCAAGCCAGCTCCCTGGGAGCTGCATGGGCTTGTCAAAGGGTTAAGATTTGTCCCTATTGATACAAAAAAAAAAAAAAAGCCTTTGGACATCCCTATTCGTGAAAAACACTGTCTGAACCATTGAACCCCTTTGGAGTTAGAAAGCTGTTCATCCACCCTCGGGAGGAAAGATGAATGGTGAACAGAAAAGTTACAGTCCATGGTCAGGCTGAGCAAACATGTAACTTTTGGAAAGCAGTCAAAGGAAGCTGAAAAGCCATCTTAGATATGGAGCTGAGCATGAGTCACCCAGGGAAGTCAAAATAGACTGCTCAAGTACTTCACTTCAAAGCCTTCAACACCATCAACTCTCAAGCATCCCAGGAATGTCATTGCTCTTCAAAGGAGGCAGGGAGGGATCCACTGTGTGTCCCGCATTCATCTCCTTTGTGAGGAGAAGATTTAACAAAGCCCTTTCCAGGACATTCGGTGAGCGCTCCCCCCCGGGAGCCTGGTGGGTACAGGCAACCCCATTTCAGTCTAGACTCTGTTGGCCAAGCTGGGAGTTGGATCTCATGCAGGACACCAGGGTCCTGTGGCTGGTCATTCGCTTCCGATTCACTTCCCGGGGAGGGAAGCAGCGCTCGCTGGCTCCCCAGGCACTGCAATGAGATCAGCATCCAGCTTTTTCTAGCGGCTGGCCAAATCCCTGTTGCTGACAGCAGGCTTCAGCAGGTGCTGTGGAATAAGCCCTGCTCACAGCTTAGCCGTGGCTGCCCCCCATGCCAGGCTGACCTCCCTCCCCGGGGTGTCTGGGCGGCGCTGGGTGCCAGCGGTGGGTGACGTTCGTGCCCCAGGCAGGGCTCCACAGCCTGCCAGTCCTGCTGGCGACACAGATGTGAGTTCACGGTGATTTCACTCGGGGAACAAAGCTGAAAAATCAATGTTTGATTTTGTCAAGTGTGGCAAATGCAGTTCATCATTTTGATGTGAAACTTCACTTTTTAAAGATTCAGTGTTGTCTACAGGAATACTGCAATTCTACTTATAATCCTCAACTATTATTATTATTATTATTTTATCAGGGAAGACTGAAGTGAGAAATCTCCTGCTGCCTTTGTAGACAGCTCTTAGCAGAATCTGAAGTCATCAACATCCTTTTGGGTGTCCACAAGGATCAAACTTCTTTTTCTGCAGATCTCTTCCTCTGAACTTGTTTGGTTTTGTTGGGGTTTTTGAGCGTAATATTTTAATCTTGACTCTACTGTGAATGAAAAAGTAAAACCTGGGCAGATCAAAGGATCATGTTACGAGGAAAATACTATATTTTTGTATTTATTTTCCTGGAGGACGACAACATAAGTCCTGCCGTTTCTGCCACTGGTGGAGCTGGGGTAGGTTTATCAATGAATAGAAGAAAATTAATCAAATCACAGGGCTTGGTCGAAGCAAAGAGGGATATTAGACAATGAAACAGTAACTGGAAAGGGAATTTGAAGTGTTAGAGGCTGAATGCAATTGCTTGAGTTGGAACCTGACCAGTGTCCTGGGGCTCACACCTCTCCTGCACGGAAAGTGCTCTAGGAACTTCAATATTTATAATGTTCAGGATTCTGGGTTTGTGCTTTGTCCAAGAAATGGATTTAAAAAACAAATGTTGATGCTGGTGAGGATTCTCACTTGGAGAACCTGGGGGCAAGCCACAGATTTGGTCAAGGTTAAATATAAATATAGCATCTAGGTGACTTAGGTGCCAAAGTCTCATTTTCCTAAGTGACTTAGATGCTTAGGCCCAGATCCAACCATATGCTTTGTGTCCTAGCTGGGAGACCGGAGCTCAAACTGGTATTACACACATGTGCTTTGTTGGATTTGGGCTCTGAAGCCCAAATCTCAGTGTAAGTGCATGAGATATAAGCTCTTAAGTCACTAAGCACCTTTGAAAATATTACCTGGGCTTATGGGAAATACAGTTTCCAAGCAATTTAGCACTTGGAAGCAAGGTAAATGGGAGAGGTAGCCCAGTTATGTTGGTAAGCCCAACAGGCTATCGGTTTGCACTTTTTTTTGGTACTTTTTCCAAGCTGCATGTCCAGCTTAACACCATCCCGAAATGGCCTTGCACTGCCCGAGGGAGGGCACTGGCTGGGAAAGATGGATAGGCTGAATCGCCCTGTCTCTGCAGGGTGAGATGGGTAACACCTCATGTGCTGCTGTAGGCACGTGCTCAAGAATTCTGCCACCTTGGAGCCAAGTGCATGACCACGGCAGGACAGTGCCCTGAAATGACCTTCATGGCTCCTCCCTTCCCCTGTGACTCTTAGTGTCCCGAAGGCAGCTGCGCTGTGGTGCATCCCAGTGTCTTCTGCCTTGACATCCATGCCAGTCTGTGTGAAGGGTGTTATCCCAAACATCCCTCCAGCTGCTTGAAGTAAAGGCAGCGTTTCAGGGCTCTGCTGGACCTGCCGCTTGTAAATGGCAGGGTAAGAACCGTCTGTAGAGAGTACGGCAGAGGGAAAGCACAGTCTGTGTTGTGCCTGTTCCGGGTCGGTGCGTCCTCTCCCTGAGCCGACGGCGCTAAGGTGGCTGCCCTTGGCTATGGAGAAATTTTCCATGATAAGACCTTGCTGTTGTTTATACTGGAGTTGGCATAATTAATGGGTGCTGTGCGTAGTGGTGCTGCCACGCTGCCTGCCTCGCAGAGGAGATTTACTGTAGCTGGAAAGAAGCCCAAACTCAAAAGCCTGTCATTGTTTTAATGGCAAACTAAAGCAACGTAGGATGATACCGCGTTAAGGCCTCTCATGTAAATGCCACGGGCAGGAATGCAGGAATAGCTGAGATATCACTAACCAACATGGCCCCGGAGGTCTACTTTTGGATGACTCATTAGTCACATCTAAGGACACCACCAGGAGAAATATATTTTAGGGTTAAACAAGCAGTGCCCATCTTCCCTGACGTCCAGCTATCTGCTTAGTTGTGAGACAGGTGTGAGAAGGTGGAATTTGGTGTCTGTGTCGTGCTGGAGCTAATAAAACTGGGTCTTCCCTGTGAGTAACTTCCTGATTTGATCTAGATTTTTTACAAAGTCTGTGGGAGTTGCACGTGCTCTGCCCTTTCTAACCAGAGCCTGTTGCTTTTGTTCCTAAATGTGGACTTTAGATGCTTTCATTTGTGTCAGCAAATCTGGCAATATAGCATTCTGAGCGAGGTGCTGCCACGTTCCGTGGAGGATGAGGCTAACAGCCCGCTTCGCCGAAGGGTTAGGAAATTGGATGTCAAATCCTGCATATCTCCATGCAGAAGGACTTTTTTGAAGGTCCCGTATTGCCACTGGCAGGTCTCCAGCTCCACGTCCCAGCCTGGGCTGTTCTGCCCTAACTGAGAGGGAGCCAACGTGCAGCCAACATGAACACGCGTGGGGCAGAGAAACCAGGGCTCATCAAAGCAGCTTTCACCTGCGTCGGCTGCTGCGCACTCATCTAGCGGGGAGAAGGAGCGTGGGATTGTAAAAGTTAATGTTGGAGGAGCTTTTTCGTTCCTTGTGGGTTTAAGGTTTGTTTTCTTCTTGTGCCCGTGAGTGAGTGCGTGGCCTGAGCCTCTGCTCAGTCTTCCTGAGGAGCCTTGGAGAGGCTCCTGCCGAGCTGCCTTTGAAGTCAGGGATCATACACCCCCCCAGGGAGCACGGCCACTGCTGGCCTGGGCTCTGCCAGCTGCCCTGGCTAAAAAGCCAAAGCAGAGCCCGTCTTGTCAAGCTGAGCCTCGAGAGTTCTTGCTGTGTCTCCAGAGCCCGTGCATTTGTCCGGCTGTTACATCCCAGGAACTGCTGTCGCTTGTAACGCGTGTGTTAAAAACACCCCGCAAGCTGCGGCTCACACTGATTTTTCCGTCTCTCTTGCACGGTTGTGCCAAACTAGTCATGGTTTCATCCCCATGGTGTTTTCCTTCAGCTCTGCTTTCCTTTTTTTTCCTTTTCCTTTTTTTTTCCTGCTTTTTCTCAGTTTTCCGTGAGCTCTGCTGCTGGAAGCCATAGCTGTTCCCAAGCCAAGCCTGCCCTGAGCTGGCAGCGATCACGGGTGGTTGCCCCGCCAGCCCCCGAGATGTACCTACAAATCTTCCAGGTGAGGTGCGGTGGGAAGCGGAGTCTCAGCAAAGAAGCTCCAGGGACAACGTCTGTTCGTCCTGGAGCGTGGTCCGATGCGTCGTGTGGGAACACAGGGCCAGCTGGGTGGCGTCGGATGGCGCATGGGCTGGAGGGAGACAAGTTGGGAATTGCCTCGTCAGTGCGGTCTGCAGGAAGCAGTCTTGGTTTGAATCCTGAGAACTGCACCTAGATTTTGTCTCTGGACGATTTGGCACATTCTGTTCAAAAAAGGCAAGGAGCAAAGCAGCATATGGACAATATGGACCATGAAGGATGACAAACTAGAAGTTACTAGCAGTGTGCACACGTTGAGGAAAGGCGATTCAGTCCTTCTCATTGCTAAAACCACTGTTAACTACTACACTCACTGTTAACCCAAGCAGAAAACCCGAAGTGTGGTCAAGCTTTGTGTTGGTGCAAAATATACGCAGGTTTTGCATCCGTTGTTGCAACAGATGCAGGAGGAGCAGCATGGCATTGGCCTCAATATTACAACATGCTTCTCTCCTGCCAAGCGTCCGCCACCAGATGGGACACGGGACATATGGGAGACCCAGTTCCTTTCTGGAACAGCCTTGGGTTGCCAGGGGGTCCCCATGGAAGAGCTGCTGGACGCTGTGTTTGGGAACCAGCATCTCTCCCTCTGCGCTAAATGTCTTGTACGTTTTTTTCAGTTGACTTTTTGGATTCAGGGAAACGTGCAAGGTGGAGAAATGTTCCCCGTGTGTTGAACAAAGAGAAATTATGCCCCCCTGCACCTGAGCGCTGCGAGTCTGGACCTATTCAGGGCATTCCCTGGTTGCTCCCAAATGTTGTGCCCGGGCACTGCAGGCAGTGGGAGCACTCGGCTGCTGCTGAAACCGGCACTGCTCGGCTGCTCCTGGCTATCCACGGGCTGGAGAGGGCCCTGAGCTTGGGGACAAGACAGCCACTGCCAAGTGGGGCACTTCTAAACAATTTAGAGGCGCAGAGTAAAAGGAGTGCGTTTGCTTTGATCTATCAGCTTTTATCATCGGTAAACATCTATTAATTGGCTGTGTCAGGCCCAGATCCTTATCGTCTTCCAGTCTAATTTCCCCTGTTCGATACATTTCCTCCACTATAAAAATACCCATCACCCACCCCTGTCAGCACAGATTAAATCTAACGCTCTTTCTTTCAGCTCCTCTCCCCAGTGAGGCTGTAAAGCTGTCAGCTCCACACTTGACAAGAGCCAGGCCGCCCTCCTTCCCTTTGTCTCCTGAAGGAGGAAAATATTTAGGTGTCACTGGCTGGATGGCCGCGGTGGAAGTCGACAGACCTCAACCCATCCATTGATCTGAGCCATGAGAGGACAGAGGGATTTCCCCCACCAGGAGCTGTGATGTTTGCGGTAGCCGGGACCACGGCGCCTCTTTGGGGTGCACCGATCCCTGCTGCCTCCTCCCCGGCTTCCCAAGAGCATTTGTGTGCTGGCGCTCAGCCCCTGGGGACCTCCACAAGGACACTTGTCCCTTGGAGTCTGCCAGCTGCTGGCATACGTGTGACATCTAAATAGCTTCCCAGGCAGCAAGGTGCTGGCTCCTTGGGTGAGAAGTTGATAAAGGGTGTGACGTTGGGTCTCTTCAAAGGAGACGTGCCCCCAGTCCAGGTCCCCAAAGCACAGCTTAAGGGCCGAATATTTTCCAAACCTGCTGGCTGAGTGTTAACATAATGTCCTGTCCCTGGGTTTGTTATATAAAGAGTAAAGAAGGTGGCTGCGGATGGCACACATCTCCATATTTGCAGTAAAATAGGTGATGCAAGACCCCTGAAATTCCCTCTTGTGTGTGCCCTGCAAATGGTCCTCTCTCCGCAGTTCCTTGCTGAACTCCCGTAAGCAATGTCAGAGCATCTCTGCAGGCAGCCATAAAGCTGAACACTCTGCTTCCCCACTGAGCCAACAAAACAAGCATTTTCACGGGGCAAAGAGGGACAGGAGGAAAAGCTTCCCAATAAAAGTAGAGCAGGGATGTGCATCAGCTGTGACATAGAAGGAAACAACTGGAGAAGAAAACATCTCCCTGGGGCAGAGTCGAGTATAGGAACACTCAAGTATAAGAAGTTCCATCTCAACATGAGGAGGAACTTCTTTCCTTTGAGGGTGGCAGAGCACTGGCACAGGCTGCCCAGAGAGGTGGTGGAGTCTCCCACTCTGGAGGCATTCAGTCTGAACGCCATCCTGTGCAACCTGCTGTAGGTGGACCTGCTCTGGCAGGAGGGTTGGACCAGATGATCTCTAGAGGTCCCTTCCAACCCTTAACTTTCTGTGGTTCTGTGATTCTGTGAGTCTGAGCCCAGTGGAAACAAGCAGTCGTGGGAAAACCACCACGGAGGACCAGGCTGGGCAGGCAGGAGGGTGTTGCGAGATGCCCAGCAGCTTATCGTCAGCCCGTGGCAAACGGGAGGTGGTGTGGTTTTCCCTAATCCTCTTCGACTGCTGGTCCAGTCAGGCTACAGGTAGTCAATGCAAGGGCTGAAAAATAATCCCTGCTCCTACCTCTCCCTGCCTAATGCAAGACATTTCCAAGCCGGAGCCGTTTCTGGTGTGACAAGCCCCAGGTCAGAGTGACGGGGGGCCGTGCAGGGACGAACACGCAGGCGCAGGTTTTCCTGGGGCAGGTGCTGCTGTTGAAGCGTCACAGTGATCACAGTGGCATTATCTCCTCCGTGCTGCCAGCACTCCCACCGCCGGTCACAGCAGCTCAGCTGGCACCTTCGCCGTCGCCGCTTGCTAAGACCCCCCCAGCCCACCCCCGTGTCTGAGCCTGAAGTGTCTGCCTTCGAGATAACGAGTGTTTCGGGATGGTCCTAAGAAATATCCCAAATGTAGCGGAGCAGAGTTGATGTAGCTCCTGCCACGGATTACTGCGGAGCTGTTCTCGTGGCCGTGCAACTCGGGACATGAGGCCAAAAGGACTCCCGATACGTTTAATGTGCGTGTTAGCACTCCATTAAATATTGACTGTGCTTAAATAAATGATGCAGCCAACTTGCAAGGAAGACAGCGCTTATTTTGTCAACACAAAATATCCCTCTGTGCCTTTATCCTCGTTAGTCGGTCTGTGGCCAGAAAGTTCTCTGAACGAGGCCTTTGTAACTGATTTCACGTAATATCGCTTGTCCGAAGGACACTCTGTTAGACCTGAAAACTTGGTTTGGCCTCTTAAAGAGCAAAGCGTTCTAACCTGGGAATGTCAGAAAGATGACTTCAAAAGCTTCTTTCAAAAAAAGCTTGCAAAGAAGAAATTTGTCAAAACCGACTCTTTCCCACAAGCTGTTTTGACGTAAACGAATCTGCATTTTGACAGAGATATCCTTCAACTAAAAAAATCCCAGAAGCGCCTCAAATCTTTCTGGCTCACCACAGCACGAGGTCGTGTGTGTCCTCCAGCTGCCCCCAGCGTCACACAGTCTTGGTGGACTTTGTGTAGGTAATTTTGGGGCTTAGCCACTAAGCCCATCCAAAAAGTGGAGCAGAAGTCTGGATTCAGCCCACCTAAGCTTAGGAGCTAAACTGAAAGACATAAGTTGACAGCAAAATAGCACCCAGGTCACTTCACCAGCCAGTGGGAAGGGTTAAATCCTACTCCCCCCTTCCTAGGGTATGTGGGAAGGTTAAATTTATTTGGCTGCATCAAGACAGCTTTCACTTTTGCCGTGTTGAGGGACCATCACCACATTCACTAGACACCAATTTGGGTGTCTTTTATGAGACCCCAGGCTGGGTGAGAGGTATGGGACAAACTGCCCTGCCTTTGCTGCCTTTCTTCTTCTTTTCTGCTTCACCGTGGCTTTTCTCAGGCTCCCCTTCATTGCCTGTCTTAACATTTGTTTTCACAACACCTTACAAATAGCTGGTTTTAATAATGTATAATTGGAGGCTTTTTTATGTGCTTTTGGTGCATCAATTATTGAAGCCCAGCACTGGTGTTCTCTGTTAATAATGGGGTTTTTTGGTTTGTTTATTTCTGTTGGTTAAATTTTTCATGGGAATATTGTCACGGTGGAAGGTGTTTGCCCTGGCTGCTACATGACATGCAACTCTTCGTAGCGCTTGCACCAGTGACTGGAGCTGGGCTCAGCCTCCATGGACAGGGCAGGTTTTGATGTCCCCTGGAGTAATGACAGCCACCATACTGAATTGTCCCCACCGCAAACCAGTACTTGGGAGAGTCACCATTCCCAGGGAGTTGGACAACACCAGGAAGCAGCCACCTTCCTGCGTTACTGGGGAGGGCTAGAGCTGGGTGGCTGGGGTTTGAACCAGCTTGTCCCCAGCTGCCTCTGTGCAAGCAAAATGGTGCCTGAGCATACTGCCTGCACTGCTCATAGCTACAGGCAATGAAAATGTTAAAATCAATGTTGACAGAGAGAGCTAAGCATGATGCTCAGCACTGCGATCCCTGAGCCAGGAAGCACTACAGGGAACTGCCAGCCCAGATGAACCTGCCTCCGGTTTTTTTTTCTAGGGCACCAGTAGTTATCACTGGGCATTTTCCCCATGAATGTTTCCATTCTTTCAAAAAAATTGGCTTGGTTTTTAGTTTGAAAAGTATCAGGTTGGAAAATGTCCATCTGTCTCCAATGTTTACCATCATTTTGCAGAGGCCAATGTCATTCTCGGAACCCGTGTGACTTGAGAAAATGTTGACGTTGGGATAATAGGATAATTCAGACTGAAAGGGATCTCAGGAGATCTCTGGTCCAACATCTCAAAGCAGGGACAACTCTGAGGTCAGACCAGATTACTGAGGGCTTTATCCAGTCTGGTCTTTAAAATCTCCAAGGGTGGAGACTGAGCAACCTCCAGCCAGGAGACATTGGCTTTCCATCACTCCCAATGGGAGCCAAATTCTGACTGGCAACCTGAAGGTAAAGGTTATTTATCCCATTAACAACCTCTGGATCAGGCCCTCCTACGTAGAGCGTTGACTTTAAGTTTTACCTTATCTTGAGACTTCAGCGTGGTCTTCTATTCAAGCAACACCCTGAAGGCATCCCTCTACCTTCAAGAGCTGACATTGATTCAATAGATGAATGCGTTAAAAGCGTGTCACCACCGTGCCTGTCCTTTACCTCTGCAGTTACAACACGGAGTCAGGAAAAATACAAACAGGAGTGTGCAGGTGGGTGAACTAGAACCCACTGGTGTTTCAGCATAGGTTTGTGCCAGACTAGTTTGAGCAGCAAAGCTGTTGAAGGATTTCCTGCATCCACCTCACACAACTGTGGGGCGGAGAACAGACCACTGGGTGGATTCAGGGCTAAAACAATCTGCAGAACAGAAAAAGAGGGTTATTTTTAACTCAGACCTGTTTCTAATGCAGGCCCCAAAACAGCTGTTTGGGCAGAACTGTGGGGTCAGCAAAGCAGGGAGGTGCACATCCCGTGCCAAGTTCGCTGCCAAAGCTGAGGCATCCAGAAGCTGCTGCCTCGGCAAAAAGTTCCCCCGTGCCCCCCTGGCTGTGGGGAGCACAAGGCAACGCGGAGGTCAGAGTCCTGCCGAGGCACTTGTGGGGTTTTCCTTGGGATTTTTTCATGGATCAGCAAGTTGCAGTAAAAATCCCGAGCAAGTAACCAGAGGCTGCCTGTTAAAACCACAGTTGCTCTTCCCTGGGCTTCCCCTGGTGTTCGTTAACTGCTCTTTGCTGACAGCCTTGGGTCCTTACGAATGCTCTTGTGGCCCCAGCTGGAGGATGCTTTGCTTTTCCCATCCTGTTGGTGTGGTGTCTGGCCTCCTCAAGCCACTCGGCTCTTGGGGGTTTCCACCAACTTTCACATCATTGTGTACTTCTGCTGTCCCAAGCTGCCTGGCTGGGAGATGGGGAAGGCAGGACTGGGTCTCCCCTTTTCCCTGTTGCTTCTCTGGGTAACAAGTGTTTTTACGTAATGAGTGTTTTTATGGCCTGTTCTCAGATCCAAGTGGCAGGTGTCATAAAAGATGCCAAGATGGGTTTGCTCGAGAAGCGGGGAGGCACTTGGAACTCTGGTTTGTAAGAACAGAGCCCGCCGAGGTCGTAACGTGCTGCAAAGAACCCACGGAGGAGCGAGTGGTGCCTTAGATGAGGAGGCACCTGGAGGCTCTAGTCTGGGCTGAGCAGTGGATAAACCTCCTCGCTCTCGCTTTGCCCCTGCCTTTCCTCTCCAGGGCCATTTGGGGAGATGGAGAATGCGTTCTACGAGGTGGCTGCAGGTCGAAATGGAGTTGCTCTTGCTTTGTGAGTGAGATTGAGACTTGGTATCTGGAGGCGAGCTCAGCAGGGGACTTTCGGGGCAGCTGCAGGTTGGTCCTGCTCCTTTTGTCTCTGGGAGGTGGGAGAAGAACTAGGCACACATTAAAGTCCACGGTACCCTGAGGTTATGCTTCCTTCTCTTTTAAAACTGGAAAGGAAATCATGTCAGATTTTTTTTGCTTGCAATGCAATGGCAACCTGACTGACACCTTGACTTTTTTTCCTTTATTATTTTTATTATTATTGTTGTTGTTTTCCTCTCTTTCATGGTCAGCACGGCCCAGCTCCTAATGAGAAAAGGCCAGGGAAACCAGCTGAGTGCACCTCCCACTTCCTTTAATAAAAAGCTGCTGTTAGAGCAGGGTTCACGGAGCAAGTTTGCTTTGTTAGCTTAATCCACACTCCCTCATGGTTTCATACCGCTGAGAATTAAAGAGATGAACATTCCCATGCTGTTAATCTGGTAACAATAAGTCAGGGAAGCTGCTGTCGTTTACAGAGAGCGCAGCACAGCCACAGCTGGACAGATGTTTGATGGCACAAGACACCTTATTTAAACACCAGTCTTGGCACCAACCTCATGTTTTTCATTCTGGTGAATACAGCAAGCCTGAAAAGTTGCATGGAGCAGCTGATCATTTTGTTGCTGACACATTGTGCTTTGGCATCTGGTGGCACGGGTTGCCAGCCAGCTGGAATGATACTGTTTTGGATTTGGTGGCTTTTTTGAGAGCATCTCCAAATGACTTTGTGCCTGGATGAAAGGGAAGCGGTTTCAGCGTTAAGTAAATGTGCCCATTTTGGAGGCCAGCACAGTGATGCAAATGGATCCAGAGCCACAGGGAGATTTGGACGTGGAAGAGAAAGAGGAGGGAATTCAGACTCAGCTCCTGAATTTCCCCCTCTGATTTGCCCTGTGACTTCGGGCAAATTGTTTAATGCTTCTGTGCCTCAGTTTCCCTACTGTGACATGCAGCGAGCCTCTCCTACACCTGCAGCATGACACGAGGAGAAGCCCATGGTATTTAAGCTGCTCCTCACCATTGTGTTTCAGGCAACATAATGAGATTTTCTCCTACTTACCTCAAGGGAAGGTCCTCACTATCCCATGGAAAGGGCTGGGCAATCCCTTACCATACGCTGCTAAGCCCAGTTAGTGCCTAGACACCCCCTCTCTGCCCTGTTTGTCTGATGCTGCAGCAGGTCCCAACCCGTGGCTGCAACTCAGACAATCCCAGACAACAGAAATGATGACTATTGATCAGCATCTGCAGCACTTTGCAGGACAGTAAAGCAAAGGCAGGTGGGAGTCTTGAGTGCTTTCCCCTCCCTGTGAGTGACACAGGCTGGGAGAGTTGGGGGTGTTCACCCTGGAGAAGAGAAGGCTCCAGGGAGACCTTCCAGCCCCTTCCAGTATCTGAAAGGGGCTCCAGGAAAGCTGGGGAGGGACTCTGGATCAGGGAGCGGAGCCATAGGATGAGGGGTGATGGCTTCAAACTGGAAGAGGGCAGATTTAGATGAGATCTCAGGAAGAAATTCTTTGCTGTGAGTGTGGTGAGCCCCTGGCCGGGGTTGCCCAGAGAAGCTGTGGCTGCCCCATCCCTAGAGGTTCAAGGCCAGGTTGGATGGGGCTTGGAGCGACCTGGTCTAGTGGGAGGTGTCCCTGCCCAGGGCAGGGGGTGGAACTGGATGGTCTTTAAGGTCCCTTCCAACCCAAACCATTCTATGATTCTATGACTAATGTTGTGGACTCCTCAGTGTCTGGCACTCCTCATGCCAGACCAGAAATTCAGGACTGGAAATTTCCCCACAAAACTGTTCAGAGAGGCACAGGGGAGGAGGGAGCCTTGGCACAGCCCATCTTCCTGCTAAGCAAACTGTGTCAGGGTGGAAGGGGGAAAAATGTAATTAAAAAAAGCCATGGGTTTATTTTTTTATAACCTTTTCCTTGCCTTAGATTTCTCCAGCTGCTGACTGGTTTCACACTCCCTGTCCCCCTCCTCCAGGCTGCCCAGCTCTACTGTGGGGCCCGGACCCACCTCCGCTCCACCTGTCTATCAGTGCATCTAAATTGCAAACCCCTTCCCAAATCCAGGGGAGTGAAGGATGTTATCGGACATGGGTGCTCCATGGGTTACCCGTGCCCACAGCCTTGGGTCATCCCTAGAGCCAGGAGAGCCCTGAGCATCACTCCCTGCCCCACTGCTCCCCCCTGGCACTGGCTCGTCCCCCTCTCCATGCGAGACTCTGCAGGCTTCAGCAGGTTTTGGGTCAGTTCTGCTTGCCGGTCACTCCTGGGTATCTAAATAGCTCCATTAACTGTGCATATGACTAAAAGATTGATGGATGAGAAAGGACAACTCTCCCCCCGCCCCAATTAGTACTTCATCAAACACAGGACGTACCCCTCAGGACACTAAAATGGGTTTGGTCAGAGGAGGCTATCTGCATACCTCTTTGACAGGAAGGTAATGGAGTGAAATTATCAGTCAATATTTAAATACAGACAAGATCTAAGCTCTTTCTGAATTGCGAGTTGGCCTATTGTGGCAATGACGCCCTGCGCCCTGGATCCCTCATTTTTTATCATGCTACATTACCCGCAGGGCTCTCGCATTCCCACACCACTTGACCTCTTGACTCTGTTATCTCCATCTTGGAACAAACAAGGAACATTTTATTCCCACCAGCAAACTGTCATTCACATCAGTGGCTTCTACTTTAAGTCCTGGGCTCGTTTTTCTCCATCCTCTCACCTGCCCCACTGGGAGCTCTGCTTTCCCGAGGTGGAAGATAAAGGCAGAATAAATCCGCTCTCTAAATGCTTTTGGACCTCTCGCTCCTTCTTAAAGTGGCAGGGCAGATTTATGGCAATTTTTTTTTACCCCCCTCCCCACTTCCCCAATGATCCCCAATGATTTAGTCTTTTCTCTTCCTGAGTGTCTTTTTATCAGTCAAAAAGATAAATAGAATAGTCTGACTGAACAAGTCACCCGGTAACAGTCAGATCAGTCAGGGGTGATAATTGCAATTAAGATAGCTCCCAAGTTACCTTCTTTGCTCTAGTACCTTCCTGCACGGTGGAGCTGTGGTTGGAGATATCAATCCCAACTCAACCAAGAGAGCAAGTCTTTTAGTACTAGTTCCTTTAATCCATCCTGTGTAATTCTGTAATTAACTGGTTCCCCTCCCATTTTAATCAATAACTGGGCACCTGTAAGCATGTTAAGCAACCCTACAGATGGATTAGATTTGAACCTTGTAATGAGGATTTTGGAAAGATGTCAATTAATGTGATTGACCCTGAAATAGCAGCAGCTGAGCTTTGCTCGGGCACGAACAGGGACGTTGCAGGGTGAGGTGTTAAGCTGCTGTGGAGGACCTACCTGCTGGTGTCACCCACACTGCTACCCCTGCAAATGGATCGGTGCTGCGGTTCCTGGGCTTGAGCCAATTCCTAGGACAAGGCTTTGGATCGTGGCGTCTGGCTGCTCTGGTCAATAGCTTTTGGGTTTTCATCTCTTGGTACATGGAGTAGAGCCTAACTGTCCCGTCTGCCTTGCTGTGGGATGGGCGGTACCAGGACCTCGGCACAGGCTCTGCAGGAAGGAATTTCACTTGTCTGCAGTTTGCTGCAAGAGTCCTGTGATGGAGAACCACATTCCCTTGCCGATGGAGGTGACCTGCGCAAGTGTCCTTAAGGAGGAGCCTTTCAGGGACAGGTACTTGTGTCATTTTGAGCTCTGCAGCACTCTCCCTGAACCTCAAACCCCAGAGCCCATCGCCCACTCTTTGCTTAGCTTAGGATGAAGCCCTGGAGCTATTTGGAGGCCACACCATGCACCTGCCTGGTTACCTGCATCTGTGCTGTGATGTCCCTTGGGCTGCCCAAGATGGGGCAGGATGGCTGTGCAGGATGGCTGGGCAGAGCAGGTGGAGAGCCCTACGATGTCCCTCCCTCCGTGGGTCCCTGTGACCCACCTCCACACCTGCCCCTTCATGCGACAGGGACAGGGACGCTCCCGTGCTTGCTCCACGGGAGCGTGAGCCCATTTCGCAGGTGTCCGTGAGGAGCACAGCTGCCGAGGCAAAGGGAACCACATCGACGCCTGCAGATAAATGACTACATCCATTGTAAGGACTCAGTAAAGCCCCCATTGAAATAAATGGCAAAACTCCCAGAGATTTCAAAGGGATCAGTCCTGAATGTTTGTAATTCTCTCCTAGACTTATCATACATCCTCAGCACTGTGTGCTATTTCCATAACAAGAGGTATGGCATTCCCTTACTTCCATGTTTGTTAAGTAACAAAGAGAGATTTCAACGCTTGCAGCCTTCCCAAATTTGTCAGGCACCAAACAGTCCCCCCCTGGCTCCATGTGAACATGTTCCCAAGCACAGCGCCTCGTTAGTGCCGTGATGGGACGTTGTTCCGATGCTATGAATATGCATCAGGGCTACGGTTGGGGTTTTGTTGGCATACACAGTGACTTTGTCATTTAATGGTCTCCGGGGCTGTTTTAATCAACATGCACGTTTCGCGTGTCAGCTTATTTCACTTCACTGGTTATTATTTTATTTACAAATATTCTGGCAATTGCTTGAATTTATTCTGTCCCATGGGCCTGTAACTTTCTCCTCTCTGCTCTGCGCCGTTCTCAAGCCAGGGTCTGTGGTTTCCCTTGCTTTGTCATGGGCAGGGATCGAATTTACCCTCCAACAGGCTTCATTCCCCATTTCAAAATGTTGATCAAAGTGGGGAGAGGGAAGGAAGGAGGGGTGGTTGCTCAAATGAGATTTACAACAGCGTGTGGAGTCCTGGGCACCAGGGTTCGAGCAGTCTAGACAGATAATGCAGTAGTGCCAAGGCCACCGGGGATGAGCCTCAGTTTTCCAGCAGGAGCTCTGAGTCCATCTCCAAGGTACAGGATTTATTGTATCTGGTCAGGGGGAGGACAGGAATTAGCACGGTGCTGCGTAGGCTAACGAGATACGCTGAAGGAGCTGCTGGGGAGATGCTCCCGAGGTTCTGGGAGAGACGGTGGCTGAGAAAGCTCGAAGGAGAAAGGATTGATGGGATGTAGGTCAGGAGAGGTAGATGGCACAAGCTGGGGAGGAGAAGCTGGGAGCTGAGCTGCCAGCGCTGGGGAAGCCAATGGAGGATCCAGCCAAGAGGGCAGGAGAGCCTACGTGCGCACGTGTGGGAGGAAGATGAATTTTGCAGTGACAATTTGGACAGGCTAAAGTGGAGAGTGGGGAGAAGAGTCAATAATGCTTCAAATACTCAATCGTCCCTCCGCATAAACACCCCTGTCACGTCCAGCACTTCACTGCACGCTTCGGGGGGGTGGGAGGCCATATCTTTTCCGGTCCTAGAGCGAGTACTTCTCCTCCAAACACTCACCAGAGTTGGTGTTTTAAAGGAAAGGTGCCTGCCAGGAATTCAAAAATAAGTATTCAATCCGTGCTCATGTGCCTTGGCACGTTTCCCATCACAACTGCCAAGATGTCCAAACCTGAAACGAGCAGCACAGCATCTTTAATAATTCACCGACGGATGCTTTTAAAAAATGTGTGGTTTATATTCATGCCAGCACTACCCCTCCCTCCCCTCTTCCCCATCTCCCCTTCCTCTCCTTTTCTTGCAGGTGGTCTATTTAATTTCAATTTCAAGCTGTTGCCTCCTGCTTTGGTTCAGCAAAATGACGTGTCTTGACCTATTCATTTCATGTTTCCCAAATCTTTTACATTTCCTGCCTCCTCCAGTCTCGCCTCCCNCCCCCCCCCCCAAAAAAAAAAAAAAAAAAAAAAAGAAGAAGAAAAAAACAATTCCAACTCGCAAAATGAAGAATTTCCCTGCATCTGTAGAAAATCTGGCCTCACTTATACCTGTAAAAACAGTTGTTTCCCTTACAGGAAATGGCTTGCTTCAGCACCTGAATTTTGTTTTGTTTTTTTTCCTGGTGAGATTTTGATAAATCTCTGCCCGATTTCTGGAAGGAACGGGAAAACTCCATGAAAGCTAAGTGAGCCGTTTGGCCTGCCTGTGTGGTGGGCTTCACTTTTCCCTATTAGAGTCTTAGGTCTTCCCAATTGAGACTCCAGCTTTGCAGTGGGCAAAAAACTGAGAGGAGCCGGTCCCTGTCGCCAGGAGCTTGCAGGGAGAGCAGAGCAGCCAGGCATGGGCTGAGGGCACAGTAGATTATTATCCTGGGGACAAAAGCCGGAGCAGAAACCAGGCTTTAGCCCTCCTGCCTGGAGGTACCCAACGGCAACCCCTGCGTCAGGAATCTAGTTCAGGATTTCTCTCCCCAAAGTCTGAATTGCCCTGTCTCAGCCGGTCACCCATAGGTGTTTTCAGACGCGTTGCACCTCAGTCTTTATTGAGGAGGGAACCTGGGGCTTAGTAAGGTGCTGAACCCAGGTCCCCAACCCAAAGGGCAAAGCCAAGCTTCCCCTGCGCGATGGGTATGGGGCTGGTGGGGAGGAGAGGATGGTGAGGAGCAGTGCATGCTGTCTTCTGGAGAAGACAAGGTCTCTCCTTGGAGGAAAACACCAGTGGGAACGCTGATCCCCCTCTTGCTGAGGAACAGACGTGGCCTGGCTCCACGTAGCTGAGCGTAGGAGGGTTTTGCCCCCTCAGCAGGGATCTCCAGAAGAAAAAACTCCTTGTATGATGGAGAGATAATGCCAAATCCTTGGTAGTCATAACTGACTCTTCCGTTGTAAACAGGGATGTATGTACAGACCGGATCCATGCTATGAATGAGTTTCCTCTCCTGCTTTGGCAGAGTGAACTTGCACCTTAAATACCTCTGGTTGGAAGATGCTGCCCGTCTTTTCCATCCATACGTGCACGTACGTGTGTGTGTGTTCGTCTACCTGGACGTACAAAGCTGTTCCATTTGAGTTCGCTTTTTTTGTTTTTTTTTTTTAACCATAAAACGGGATAGTTTGGTACAAGTAATGCAGCAAATCACCCCCACAGACACCACTTGCCGTCTGCCGCCGCACCTTCAAACCCAGCCCCGCAAGAGCGAGCCACCACCACATCCAGCACAGACCTTGCTCTCCTCCACCACCGCTGCCGCCGCCGACCACACAGCTCTGGCAAAATGGCGCCCTGGGGAGGGGGCAGGAGGTGTCGAGGTCCCTCTATAAGCAGGGCTAAAGTTGCTCTAGCTTTTCTGTGGTCTGCGGTGGCCGCGTTAGCAGTGGCGCCGGGGGCTTGGGGCGAAGGGGAGCAGGCGTGCGCTGTTAGGTAGCTTAACTTTTCATTTCCTGTGTGGTTTCATATTGGGTATGGAATGCACGGCCGGGTTTAATTGATGCACAAAAGCAACGTTTTATGTACGTGCCGGCCTTCCAGCAAAAAAACTGGTGGTGAGATAGACACATCAGCGAAGGATTTTCAGAGTCACCAGAGAGCTGGGCTGCCAGAAGTGAGACGTTGTAGTGTTTGTGCTCAGAAACCTCCTTTAGGTTTCCCTGCTGTGGAGGAAACACAGAAGATGTATAATTTGATTAAAACCCAAATCTTCCTATTCAAAACAGCCTTGTGTTCTGAAAGAATAAAATTTACATGGCTGAAAAAGCAAACCAAGCGCTACGGTAGGTGCGCAGGCTTACGGCATAGCAGAAGGATGTTCCAGCGGTGACTTCTCCTGGCTCCTTCCCTTCTCCCCGTCATCGCCCATGTTGATGAGGTGCTCGGCTCCGTGGTGCTCGCCTGCTGCTCCACGACATGACAGGGCTCTCAGAGCCTTTCTCCTGGCTGCCAATTTTTCTTCTGCTTTGCAGCCATGTTACTAAACAGGAGTGTTTGAAGCTTGCAGAAGACCATGGTAGGTTTGAAGACCATGTAGCAGGTCCAGCAAAACTATTTCTTTGAAAAGAAAGAGGCATTTTCTTTTTCAGGCATGTGTTCCCCTGCGTGCTCAAAGGGGCTTTTGAGCCAGGAGGCAAAATTGCCACAGAAAGGAGTAGGGAGCAGGGGAGATACGGAGTGAAACATAGTGTGATTCAGCTGAGGTCATTCCAGTCTGTGGAAGAGAAGGAGCAGGGACGATAACCATCCTCTTGGCTGCTAAAGACAGAGGGAAGCAGGAGGTGGTTTATTTCTTTCTTCTCCAGCTGTGAAGAGGGGAATTTAAACTGGAAACCCATTCCCACTCCGTCACCACTACTGCATGCTAAAGGATGAACTTAGGACTCGATATTTGCATCTATACTAAATTCTATCCATAAATAAAATGAAACGAAGCTCCTCCTACATCCTGGAGGGTGCCGGCGCAGCTCAGCTCACTTCGTGCAACTCATCCACGCTGCTGCTTGTGAGCAGTCCCTGGCATCTGCTGATCCCCACCTCCTGCCTGGACATTGCCCTGGAGGTGCTTTATTGGCACAAGCCAACACCAACATGCACGCAGTGAGATAGGGAGGGCCATCACAGGTCACTGGCCCTACTTGTTTCCTTGGTATAGATGTAACTGGGAGGACCAGTTTACCGTGGCCTTCCCCTCAAATCAGAGCAGACTCCATTGCTCGTGTTTGTTGTGGACGCACAGGAGGCTCAGTTGAAGTGTGCAGGACAGGAAATTCGAGCATTACTTAAAAAAAATGTGGAGCTTTCTGCTCCCTGCTTCAGCATCCATGACTTCGTACATCAGGGCTACATTTAGCCTCCCCTCTAGAATCATAGAATCATAGAATCACTTGGGTTGGAAGAGACCTTCAAGATCATCGAGTCCAACCATAAACCTACACTGCCAAAACCACCCCTAAACCATATCCCTCAGCACCACGTCTGCCTGTCTTTTAAATACCTCCAGGGATGGCGATTCCACCACCTCCCTGGGCAGCCTGTTCCAATGCCTGATAACCCTTTTGGTAAAGAAGTTTTTCCTAATATCCAACCTAAATTGGATAGCCCCTCTAGGGCTGGGATGGTAAATCTGGCAGAGAAAGGAGAGAGCGAGCTTTTCCTAAACCTAAATTAGGTGCCTGGAAGTCAACGACTCTGCGGGGTGTTGAGCAGAAGCCTCCCTTCGGGTGCTCCATCTGTCCATGCATGAGCAGTCATACCTGTCGCACGTAGGTCCCATCTGCAAGCGAAGCACGCCACGGGGAGGCACGCCGCCCTGCAAAACGACGCGCTCAGGCTTAGCTTCTGCAGGAAGAAGTGGTTTCCCTTAAGGTCGGTATTTAAGTCAAGTTGAGATCAGCAGCTGGTAGTGAACCCCTTGTAATGACTTATGACTCCAAGGTCTTGCCTTAGTCCATCGGTGCAATTCAAGGCGAGGAGAGTGATTGCAGCCCTTTGGGTTAGGCTGAGGTTTTACAGTGTGTCGGTGGGATGATGCCAGGAGTAACAAGGGTTCCTCCACAAGGGTCTCTGTGTATTGGTGTAACACTCATGCTCCTGACCAGGTGGGCTACAGCTGAGATTGCCAGGCGTGGAAAAGGATTCAAGTGAATTGTGCTGGTGGTTTCCCAGGGTAATGCATCTCCTAGGGGCAGGGATGCTTTTTTATGCAAGTACATCACACTAAAGCCATAGTTTTGGGCATTGGGAAAAACCCCAAGTGGTGCTTTATCCACTAAATCTCGTTCTTTCTTCCTGACTACCGAATGGTGTGACATTCGCAGAAATCCCATTAAAATAAAAAGTATGGATTTTATTGCTGTAATACGACAAGTCGTGTGACTCAGTATTTCCCCTCAAATCACCCATTCTTTCCCCATCGAAATGAAGAAATGGATCGATCTTCTTATTCATTAACTTTAAACAAGGCTGTGGCAAAAACAAGAGTGATAAGATCAAACACATATGCTACATGGGTACTTTTGCAGATAGCTTGACTTACGGTAGACATAACAGCTTAATTAAGGTCCATTCTCAATGCATTTTCCCTCCTATCTGCTGGGCAGAAATCACCGTGGAGCCTGCAGGATTTTATTCTCTATCAAGGAGAGGGTCCTGCTACAAAACAAGCTTTTGCAAAGTCCGTACTCGGTATGACTCACAGACTGAAGGAAGTGTTGTCTAGACAAGACCCCAGGTTTTTAAGCCGCAACTATGAGTGGGAGAAGTGTGAGAAGCCAAGCGGTGTCAGCGGGAGGGATGGACTGTGAAGCTACAGGGTGTCTGTAAGCGTAGGATTGCCCTGGTGCTCACGGGCATTTCCTTCGGGAGGAAAACTCACACTCTGCCAGGAGGTGACACGTTGTCCTACGTGCTGGCTGATAAGAAGGGGGCAGGCTCTCAGTCCGTGATGTTCATTAAATAGCTGGAGCAGTCGGTGGAGGTGGGTTTTGATCACCTTACTGCAGTACTTCAGACCTTCGCGTAATCCATCCCTGTCTCGCATATTCCCAGACACGCTCCAGGCAGCACCAGCACTGCCCGTGGATGAGTGTTTCCTTTGGCATGACGGTACAAGGCATCCAGGGCTTTCAAATTCACACTCTCAAGTCTGAAATTGGGCCCAGAAGCCCATGCGCAATCACTGCAGGGGAAGGAGCACTAGGGTTATTAGCTTGTGGAGAAAATGTCTTTTTAATAATCATTTAAAAAACCCAAACAAACAAACCCTTTCAGAATGCAGAGCCAATAAATTGAGTTTTACACTGTCTCACCTTCTGGCTTCAGAGTAGGGGTCAATGAAGGAAAAAGACTATCAGTGTTTGGATGATGAAGGATAGGAAAAGCTCAACTCTAATATTTCTGGGATTGCTGGCTTGCAGAAGAGAAGGGCCGTGGGCTGCGCACACCCAAGGAAGTGACTACAAAGGCAAAAGCTGAAGTGGGTCAGAAAACAGCACAGCATTTGTGAAGTACAGGCTAAACAATGCCCGCTTGGCAAAAACCCCAAGGTTAGACTGCCTTTGAGGTAATTATACCATTCCTCGTTCAGCAGCATGTGTTTGCTGGTGGTTAAATATCAGATAAAAGGATCATGAAGCTGAGTCTGTGTTGATAATTCAGGTTCGGGACTACATTTTCAGCACCTTTTGAATTTCAGATAGCTTCTCGGATGAGCATGGACAGAAGGAAATCTTTCTAGTGTGCAGAGCGGAGGGGAAAAAAAAGAAAAAGAGAAGCTTTGAAGTCCCAGCTGGTGTTTCCTGCTTCTAAACTGCCCAGTTTGGGTAGAGGAATGGATTTTCTTTCATAAACTCCCAATTGTAGTCAATTGAATGGAATTCTGCAATTTTACTTGGCCGCTTTTCCAAGCCAAGCCAACCGCTTTGTTCTGAAGAGCTGGAAAACTACTTGATCTAGCTAAGAATTGCCTTCTAGGTGTCGTCTCGCTGCAGAGAATCCTTTTTCCTTCTGTGTAGGAGCAGACAGATGTATTTCTGGGTTAACTAAAAAAATTCATTTGAAACTTAGGCACCATCACAAAAAAATGACTGTAAAGCAATGATATCTCCTGAGCCAAGGACCTTTTCCTGCCAAATGCCTGCTATTTTGAAAATCTTTGAAGTTTTCAGGGAGATCTACTAGGATATCTTTCAATATGAATGATTTTGTGCTATAGGGATATTGCAAAGGAGTACATGGTGTGGAGAAGTAATTACATGTGTCTTAAAAAAAGTCTCTAACTATTTCAAGGTTAAAGAGTCCACAGTGGTCATCTAACTTTATTCAGATTTATATTCTTGTGAAATTTATCTGACTCTATTTTATGTATTACTCTTAAAAAGGGGATATATTGTCCTTCCTTCCTCCCCCCATCCATCAATCTAATCTAATTTAATCTAATCTAGCCTAAACTAAAATAATGAAGACCGACAATCCTTCAGAACCAAACACAATTAATTCATACACAGCTGAAATGAAATCCTTTTCTTTTTTTTCTTTTTTTTTTTTCATTTGGCATTTCCCCGTTGAATTGGATGTGGCCTAAATTTTAGCCAGAACTTTAGTAAAAGCAGGCTGTCATCTAGTCCAATGTATAGCACAAATGCCTGAGCATAAATAGAAAACACGGTGCAACTTTTTCAGAGTTAATTAATGAAAAATCAAAATATTCCAGAATCTAATGCCAGTATCTACCTTTAACTCTGGCTCTCTTCAGGCGTTCATTACTAATGTTAGGTGTCCTAACAGGAAACTCTCAAAAGATAATTTAGATTCACTTTTTTTCAGTCTGCTACTTAATATTATTACAGAGACTCTGTCTCCTATGAGAGAAATACCCTTTCCTGTACACTTTTCCTTCAAAGGGCTCGCTTGGCACCCGGAGGGCTGGATGCACAAAGTGCCGCAACGGAGCTGCAGAGGGAAGAACGTGCAGGTCTCAGGGCTGGGCCAGCGTGGGAAGAGGCGGTTTAATATTCTGTGCAGAAGCTGTTATTTCCAGTTCAGAAAATCATTTTCAGGTTATCTCGTGTCATTTTGGAAAAGCTTTAAGCTAAAAGCTTCAAGTGAAAGGTTTAAGCTAAAGTACAAAACACATGTCTCCAGGCCACCGTGCTGTTCTGTTGGCTTGCTTGTGTAGGTATAAATCTACCGGTATAATGCATAAACCTGAGCTGGAAAGACCATCAAGGCCCCGATTAACTGAGATGGGCTGAGGAAAGGCAGCCCTTCAAGTGGAAAAGACAGACGGGGTTGGCTCTCCAGGGCTTGAGCAGGTATAAATCCTCAGAATTCCTGTTGAGGTGGACAACAATTTCTGGAGACTACCTCTCTCGGGTAGAAAAGTAACTTGGGATGGCTGCTGTGCTGACTGAGGTATCCCATGACCCTAAATTAGGTTGGATTATGGTTTAGTCTTTGTTCACACCAGCAAACCCATTCACACTCGTCTCCCGGTTCGGCCGGGGGAGGAATGAGGGGGCGAGAAAGGCAATGGGGAGACGGGCATGGGGTGAGATTCTGTTACTCATTTTTCAGACATTGGGGGAAGGAGGTCTTGCTCTAGGTTGGGCCTATATGTGTAGAATAATCATGGAATGCTATGTATATGTGTATGTGTATATGTATATGTGTATGTTATCAGGCTTCTCCACCTCTGGCAGGGCACCCTGCGCTGCACATGGCTCCTCCACGGGCTCTGGTGGTGTTGCCATGGGAGGGGAATGGAAAAGCACCCTGCACTGTCAACCAGGTGAAAAAACACACACTGGAATTGTGTATTTTGGGGTAAATCTCACTGGAGCTGTCCCGGATTTGTATGAATGGAGTAGGGTTTGCCGTCCCCTTCTGTGTTTTTAATAGGAAATCTCCCTGTGATGGACGAGGGACGGGAGAAAACCCCACGGTTTCAAGATCGCCGAGGAAAAGCCTGTGAACTCTGCCTGTGTTGTGAACCATGTGAACTCCGAAATCAGTTCAGAGAGTTTCATGAACCCTCGAACTCCAGCAGGCTTTGCCGTGCCTGGTGGAAAGCCCTCAGTTTCTTGTCATCCCCTTTTTGTTACTTTTGCTCTCTTTTATTAGCAGGGAAGCACAGCTGTACAATCTCTCCCATCTCAGCGTAATTGCATTAGACACTTGGAGGCCGTCAGATTGCCATTCAAGCTGGTATATAATGAATTTACTTGACATGCTGAGGTCCTTATGTCACAAAAGGTTTTCTCATTATATCTGAGCTTTTACTTGTTTATCGAGAGTCTCCAAAGCCTCACCCTCTCCCCACTCACAGAGTGGGAGAAGCGCTGCAGGAAGCTGCCTTTTAGTGCAATATTCATCAGAAAAGGCCCACCTGGCTGTAACTTTGAGGTTTTATTTGCAGCTTGCAGGGGAAGAGCTGGCTGCAAATGCCTCTTACGAAGAGTCAGCACTGGGGGACAACACGGATGGGGGTGATTGTTTATAATTGGCAGCGTTTTGTTCTCTCTAAGGACACCTGGGGGTTTTATCTCTCCTTTCTGTCAGACTGGATGGTATTTGCACCCACCGAGTGCAGCCTTGTCCTCACTGAAGGTAGCCGTTGGTCCCGTGAACTGGTCTCGATAAATCCTGTAACATGATTAGGCACTTGTGGTGGAGCGATCCTGCTTGGTCCTTCCTGGATCCTGGGCTTGACTGGTTCAGCCCACAGCATGGGCTGCAAATGCCTCCTCCGTGCCTCCAGCCTTCATCCTTCACCACCTTCTCAAGGTGGGACGGGGATTTCACATCACGGCAGTAGGCAAAGTTGTGCAAAACCCCACAGGAGAGCCACAGAAAGGTTGCAATTATGCAATTCCCCATCCGCTTTGGTCCCGTTACCCTTGGGAATATGCGGGACTGTGCCCTGCGGAGCCAGCACCAGCGAGCTGCCGTGCTGGGGAGCAGGTGGGATCTCCATCAGAGCCTGCCCGCTCCCAAAGAGCTTGTGGTGTGTGGGGTTGCCATTGCGAGGGGTTAACTCTGCCCGTCTGGACAAGCGTCCCCTTAAAACCAGTTCCCCAAACCCTCGGGAAGGGTTTTGCAGACTGGCCTTTAGCAGCCCCCTTTAGTGTAAGGTGTCCCTGCCCAATCTCGGCGGGGAAAGCCCCGATCCCTCCTGATTAGCCTGTATCTGAGGGTGAGCCGGGGTCGCCGCAGCACCTCGCTAATAATTCCTGCCTATTGTCCAGGGGTTTTCTGGGAGCGATGTGATATTGTTGCTTCTCCACGATGCTGGGGGCTCCGGCCGGCTCCTCGCTCCAGCAAGGGCCGGGGTGGGAGCAATGTCTCACATGAATGAGATAAGAGAAGACAAAGCAAATGGGGAAGAAAGGAAGCTTGTAGCTTTTCAAGTTCAATGAGGCTTACCAGGCTTTCAGGGGCCTCTTCAAATCAGAGGCCGAGTTAAAAGAACATGCAGAATTCAAAGCCTGTCCTTTTCCAGGCCCTCTGCCGGCTTTGAAAATCCTCCCAATTCATGTTTACTCTTGTTTCTCTCCCCCCTCCCCCCGCTCCCCCTCTGTCCTACCTTCCCCACGCAGACACGCACTCAACTCTTCTCTCCCCGTGCGCAATCATCCCCCCCAAAATCTGTTGCAAGTGGCCCCCGGTGCGGCGATGCCCGGCCGCGGGAGCAGGTGGGGTGGCTATTTCCATGCCCCCGGATCCTGAATGCGAGATGTATGCAAATGGCAGCGAATGGTGGGCAACATCAGAAAAGGATACAATGGACCCCCTTAATCCCTCGTTGCCCAGAGCTGTCTCTCACCCCAGTGAAACCCAGCATCAGAATGGGGTATAAACAGTTCCTCACGCACTGCAAACATTAAAGTGTTTCTTGTGCTGGCAGACACATACTTTGGAAAGTTGCTGTGATGGGGAGCACAAAGGCTGGGTGCTTTCATCCTGGGAATTATAGTATTAGCCACCACTTTCTGGGAGGAATTGAGGGCTGCAAATGGGGGACCTGGCAGGACGGGAAGGGATGCAACCTCCATTTGTGCTGGTTTGGGAAACGGGACCATGACATTACTTGTAAAAAGAGTTCAGTGCACCTGAGACACTTTTCTCCGTAAGGACTCTGTAATAAGTGGTGTTACTGACTTAGATGGGGTCCATGTTTGGCCGCTCAGAGGAGAGGGTGCAACAGGCTGCATGGCCTTGGTGGCTTGGAGGGTTGGCCACATGTCCCAGCTTGCCCTCATCTCCTGGGCAGGCACAAGACTTCGTTCTTAATGACAACAGTCCTTTGCAAGTCTCTAATGGCAGGTAGGTAGGTGCAAATGACCTTTGCCCATCTACTGCTCCACCACCTTTGCTGGTGGAGTGTCGTCTTCTCCTGCCCAGCATCCTGGGCAAGATGCAGACAGCTCCTGTCCACCCCACCACTCTGTCCTCTTGGGGGCTCTGACCATGAATTTCTGATGAAAGGCTGTTGAAGACCTGTAAGAATGGAGATTGTCCATGTACATGAAGAGAAGGTCATCAGAGGGTGGGTGACTTTTTAGGCTATTGCAGCCTGACGTGGAGGTTGAACCCTTATCTGTTTTCAGCCCCTGACAGTGGGATTGGGAAGGGTCCTCTCCCAGTCACTCCTTCATGTGTTTTTCCACTTGGAAGAAATAATGAAGCAAGCAAGGGAGCCCCAGTCCCTGCTTCACCATGGCTTTGCCCCAGCTCTCAAACCAACGGCAAACCATGTAGCTGGGGCAAACCCACAGCCTTCCTCTCTCCACGCTGCTCTGAGGATTTAAAAGGGTGTTTGGAAAACTCCACCAGCCCTGTTCTTCTGGAAGTGCATTGTTCTGTCCTAGGAAAGAACCAGTGCTGAAGGCAAACTAATGCTAATACTGTCATTTTCTTCCTTAGGAGACCAGTGCCTGTTAAAGGCAGTCGTGGTGTTAACTGTCAGCTGGTGGTACGTCTGGCTCCACACCACTCACGCAGTCCCAGGCGTAGATCTGGAATTACCACCTTCTCTCCTCGACCAGCCTCATAAAAAGAAGAAGGAAGAACTGCGTAAACCCACATCTGATAATCTGCCCGCTGTCACCCAGCTAGGTGTGAGATGCGTTGTGAAATACTCCTGAAGGTTTTCCATCCTCTGCCGTGCACAGGTGGCAGCGGGGATGTCCTGTCTTGACACAGAGCTCAGCGCCGAGAGGAGCAAAGGGAACATCCAGCTCCAGGACCAAAGCCTAGCTGGTTAGTAGGGACTTGGGAAGGATATATGACTTTTGCTGCATACCTGGCAGGGACCCCAAGCAGAAAAGAGCTGCCAACCTCTTTTAAGAGTTGCCACTTCGTGTTTGTTTTTTTTCGAACAGGGCTGTAAAAATATCTGTCGAGCACTGTGTCTCCAAAGCCCTCGCTGAATGACAGGGGGAATTTGCATGCCAGCTAATGGCACATTTTAGGACATTGTCGCCAGAGTCAGCCACTGCAGTTTCTCTCCCTTCCCAGCCATGCAAATGAGCCGAAGGGGCTGATGAAGGCGCAGGGGTGGGGGGGAAGAGCAGTGTGACAATCACGGCAAGTCCCCGAAGCAGAGGGAGCGAAGCAGCCCCGCACTCGAATGCAGCAGAGCTCAGTCTCGTTGGCAGCCGTGTTGTGTAGCCCCATTGAGTGCGGGGAGGTTTCTGCAGCTCGGTAACACAGAGGTGGATTGTGCCTCGTGGTCTCAGTTGTCAGTGATCAGCAGGGAGATGACAGATCAGGACCAGCTCCTCAGCTGACATGAGTTGCAAAAGTGTCACTGACCTTGTGTGGCCCTTTGTCACTATTGTCTCAGCCGCTCTGAAAAGAAACCCTCGGGCTTGTTCTTCTCCTCCGGGCTGGGAAAGTGATTATTATTATGTCCTGGCCTTTGGTTGATGAAAATATGTGCAGCTTTTGTCACGTTTCTCTATCCTGAGCGCGTTTTTTCCCCTCTGGTTGCTATTCACACTCTGTGTGAATGTGGTGTTCGTTAACGGGCAGAGGCCGGTGGGGAGTGCAGGCAGGGAGCCAGGTACACCTCACCCCTGCCTGGCGGACCCCAGCCTCCATCCCCAGGGGGCTCTGCCCATGAACCCCACAGCGCACCCACAACGCGGCTCTGGAACCCCCGGACACGTGCCAGCGTAGGGCGCTCCCAACCGCGGCGCTCCCAACCGCAGCCCTCCCGGCAGCTCCACCGGCCTCCGCGGAGCGGCCTTTGGCTGCCAGGATAAATGGTGTGGGGGTTTTTAAGGGAGACAAATGCCAGGAGGGGATGAGGAAGCTCCCCAAACCCGTTTCCGTAAGATGCCGAATCCTGGCCTCAGGATAGGGTAGGGTNTAGGCTAGGCTAGGCTAGGCTAGGCTAGGCTAGGATAGGATAGGATAGGATAGGGCGTACATATTTATATCTATGCAGATATACTGAGTACCTATGGGAGATCATATCGCCTGATTTGCTCTGCTGTTTCCTTTTTGCCTTGCCCCACGCGTTATCCTTTGCCCCACTATAAGACGCGTGTGACAGTTTGGTTACGCCTGGCCCTGAGCAGGTCCGGAGTGGTTTAGACCTTTGAGCGCCAAGACGTTGCTGGAATTAGCCACAGGTACTGCAGTGTTCTGGCAGGGCAGAAGGTACCTGCCTGTCCAGGGCAGTACGGAATCCAGTAGCACATATCAGTGTTGCCAGGCCTGTCCCCAGCTGTGTGACTGTTTGGAGTCCCTCTGGAGTTAACAGCACTGCAAAGGAGCCCACGTGAAAAATCCTCCCCGGTGCAGGTAGCATTTCTAAGCTGATAGAGATCAGAGATACTGCTCCAAGGTGACTGTGCTGCTGTGTTTATGCCTTCATCTGCGTATGCGCAACAACCCTGGGAAATGGTTAGCAAGGTTCTTGTTCTCCACAGCCCACCTGAGCCACGGAGCAGAGATGTGATATTCTGGTAAACTTGGAAAGATTTAGTTTCTATTCCCCTTTTTGTTCAAGTGTATAGGGTGATTTTTTTTTAAATCACGGTTTCAATATAGGATATATCATGAAAGAGGCAGTAGAACTGGGTGTACATGCATGAAGAAGTGGGGGCTATAATACCATGTAAGCCTGGATATGATATATTCAGCTGGAACAGTGTAAATTGGTCTGTGGATGGATTGCTGTTTAATTACCTGTTGGAGCTGCAATTCAGCCAGCGCTGCCTGCTTAACAAAATGTTAGTGCAAATTTAAGGGCCACAAACCTCCCTGGAAAGGCAGCTTTCCTAAGGGGACTGGTTTACCAAACGCTCTCGATTGTGGCTGTGTTGAATGGGACTAGTGGGAGCCCACAGGCAGGTCGTCAATTAGACAAGGAGGGCCCCCGTTAAGAAGATGAGGTCTACGTAGTGGACTTTGATAGCTGAACGATGCCACTGGAGGAAGAGAGGCGACGCGGGAAGCATCAGGATGCTGCTGCAGGGGAGGATGGGCACGCAGCTGAAGCTGTCCCCAGAACTGCCAGCAGATAATGGCCATTTGATATTGCTCAGTTCTTTTGGGCTGTAAAGCTGATGGGCTGAATCAAACCATGGTAACAGCATTGATTTTAACGGTGTTAAATTAAGAGATGCATTTGGCTCTGCGGTGGCTCGTTTTACTCCTCATCTGATATAGCAAGGTGAAGTCCCCTGTCTGGTGTCACTCTGGTGGCAGCCAGCAGTGGGGACGGCATGTAAGAGGGATATGTAAGGTTAGAGCTGTACAGCCTTAGACAGAGGCAGGTGAGAGGGAAGAAGCTCAACAAAACCAGTCTGAGAATAGCAGCGGGTTTAAAAAAATCTTGTCAGCAATGGGTTTTGGCAATGATCAAAACGGTAGCTCAGGACAGCAAGGCAGGCAGATGTAGCTATGAAAAACCATGTAATGGAGCTGTGGTTGGGTGAATCTCTGGAAGCCAGCATTGCCCAAATCCAGACATGGACTCTGCTTCATGTCACATCCATTGCTGTGTCCCTGAACTTCTGCAGGGGCTGCTGAAGCTCTGCCTGCTCATCCCCCTGGATCCCACCAGCTAGATCCCACCACATGAAACCGAGGAGCGGTGATCTTGGAGCTGATGGCACACGATACTGGAATAGGAGACCGGACAGGGGGCAGGGAGCCGGGCAGACCCCCGTGGAGGCTGCAGGGTGAGCCCAGCCCTTAGCAGACATGCGGGAAGACCTGGATGAGCAAACACCATGCCATGGTCCTTTAAGTGAGGAACAATTGCCATGCTCAAAGCTACTTACTGCTAGGACTGAAGCCAGTGTTTGAAATAAATCTTGGTGGTTTTAGCAGTTTTGCTAATGCTTGTGGAAGAAATAGACTTTAGTGCAGTTATTCCTGATTTATGCGAAGTGGGAGAAGGATTAGATGACAATCTGAAAAGCAAGTGTCAGTGTCCTTCAAAAAACTCTTAAATGGGGTCAGGGAAAGCAGTTTAGGAGGAATCAAAGGGCTAAATATGAATCCTTTGGAGAAAATCCTCCTATGAGACTTCTAGTATGAGACATTAGATTGGCTGTGTCACCACGTAGCAGGCTGTAAAAGGGTTGAGCTGTTTAACTGCTTCATGTGACAGACTTAAGTCTTGAACACCTAGTCCACAGATTAAAAAACTGTAAAAGTCATATGTCATTTATAAAATTATTCTCAGATCCTGGCAGTGAGTTGGCATCCATAAAAGTGTGTAAGAGATATGCCATGAGTGAGGTGTCCCTAAAGCCTGGCCCGCCTCCGTGCTGGGGTGGCATCGTGGTGTTGGCTGTGGTGTGTTTGCCAAAGTAGATTCACTTTAGTGACATTTCAGATTTTACCTTCGCCAGGGCAGGAATTAGGCAGGCAATGGGCACAGTGACTTCGCTTCGATGCGGCTTTGTTTGGAGGTTGTGGATGACAGCTTTGGCCATGTGAATCCAGCTGTCCCACAGCAGATGTCTTCAATCTGTAGCTCATGTATGCTCATCCAGAGGTTAAAGACAAGATGAACTTCTCTGAGAGCAAGGAGTGAAACATGCCCTTTCCCTCCCTAAATTCTTCTGCGTTGCCCTGGTGGTTCTTGTTGTCATTAACTGCAGTCAAGCCACCCTCAGGAGACTTTGCTGTAGCAGAGACCATCCTCTTTTCTTTCCTTGGGGGGTATTAAAAAGCCACAGGGAGATTTCAGGTAAAACTGAGAATGGGCATTTGCCTCAAAAATGCAGCAGAAGGTGAAATGATGCCAGTGCACCATCACCGGGATGGGTGAACTCAGAGCTGCTTTAAAGCTGCAAAGGTAAAACTACCAGCAAAGATCAGACCAAGCTGTGAATACAGCTCTGAATTTGCGCAAAAGTTCAAATTTCTTTTCTCACAGTTTGGAGACAGATTTTGCTCCATTGCTACAGTGAAAATCTGGCCATGACCTTAATGAAGTTCAGAAAAGGAGTTGTTAAGTGGGAATCACCTTTGGAAGATGATTTGAACTTGTTTGGGTATCTTGGGTCATGGAATTTGGATGAAAGCTGTTTGTTTCTGAGCTATCAGGGATCCTGGTTTCTGTCAGAGCCTGGGAACAGTACTAGCTGGGAGATTTCCCTCCTTCCACACCCTTCTGCCATCCCTCCACAGGTAGGGTGGTCGCAGAAAGGTCGACGTTCGTTGGAGGCGATGCTCAGCACGTTAATCCAGGTCACTGCCAAGCGTTGACCTTGGCAGCGAGCCTTGGCCTGGCACCTACTGGAAAATGTTCCCGCTTTACCAGTACCCACAATTTCCACAGACTTCTTCATCAGTCTTATCAGAAAGGCCAGTGAATAAACAACCTGTCTGAACTGGATTCTTTCTTTACCCCAAGAAAGAGCCCTGTGGATCAAGCCTGAAGCCAAGAGAAGCCCTGGGAGAAGCTTGCATTTGCCTGCCTGTAGTGCTCTGGTTCTGTGAATAACAGGGATCATTTCCTTTCTAGGACTGTTGGTCTTTGCACTTAATATGCCATTTTTTACAGGGGCTATAATGATGAGGAGAGCCAGAGATGCTGAGGAACAGGCGGGTCATTCCTTGCAAGCGCCAGAAGATATACAGCTTACTATTAGCAGGGTGATACACTTCTTTCAGAAACCGAGCAAGGTTTCTTATGTAAGCCACGGGTTTGATCTCCACCAGGCTGGCTCTTTTTTCATGTTTGTCAGTTCCAGTGAAGCAGAAGTGTTTCTGCTGCCTTGTCTGTAATAAATTCAGATAGGGCTTGCGCTGGCTAAAACCGAAAGATGCTCTTCCCATGACACTGAAAGCAGCTGGAAAGAGGGACATGAGCAGATTGCCAGGCAATCAAATAGCCCCAAGGTAACCTGTGCTGGGGGATTTGCTTTGGTCTCTTGCTGGCGCCCATCTTCTTTTCCTTCTCACAGCGTCAGTACTTTCTGCCAGATGGCTATTATTTTTTACAGGACTACAGACAATTATACCTGTCAAGGGCATGCCAGAGTAGTTAGCATTTATGGTGTTAAGGAGATTACCTTCTAAATGTTAATAGCAGACACAGACGTGGTAGCTTTCCTGCGCAAGATCCTTATGAGTTCACTGCTTTGCAGTGCTGAGTGCGTGCTGCCAGGTTCGCCGATGTGCAACGCCATCGCTCCTTGGTACAGGAGACGTGCCTGTACACACCACACGCACAGCTGGTGCTCGTACGCTTTGTCACCACATGTCAGGTCTTCCACCGTTCACATACGACAAAATTGTGCCACCGTCAAGCCCCAAGATGTTTGCTTCCATGTGATTCCCTGAGGTGGGTCACACCTGCAAGTATCAAGGAGTTTCTGGGCATTTAGGTTGTGGGGGACATTTCTGTCGCCATCAGAGCCAAAATGGATGTAGGGACCCACTAGGTTTCCAGGCTCTCCAGCTGCTTGCCTGTGTTTTCAAAGGCCAGAGGGTTTCATCGGTTGTCAGAAGCGTGGGAAGGGCAGCACCATGCGCAGGGTTGGACACAAGGCAGTGTGAGACACGTCTTATGCCCCCAGGGCTGCTGGTCAGTCTCGGAGTCCTCTCAAGCAAGGATCTGCTCGGTTCAGATTGCACACACATCAAAGCAGGAGCCAACTCTTCATCTGTGTGTGGTGGCACCTCGCACAACAGGGCTCAACCAACGCCTCCAGCTGCAGCTGGAAGGAGAAAAACGCAATAGCTGCTGCTTGAAATGGCTCAGAGACATAAATTTACACCAAACCCATCAATCTGCCCTAGATGCACTCGGAACCATTCCTAACTTTGTGAACCAGAATCATTTTTCAGACATTATAATACAAGCTGGTATTTGCTCAAGAGCCCTGCACACCTGGTACCTCTCGGGCCTCTCTGCTGGCAGGTTGTAAAGTAAAATTCTCATCCCGGCTGTAAGGAGGATGGTCCCACATCCTGGCTGGATGGTGGGTGGTCCCACCCCTCAGCAGCAGCACTTTCCTCGGAGTACTCTGTGCAGACCATGCCCCGCACCTGGGCAAGCCGAGGGGAGACCATTTGTTGTCTTGTTGGGTCATGAAAAAAGTGAAGGCTGGGGCTGAATAATGAGTTTTCCCAGCCACTTGCTGGGAGTGCAGATCTAAAAGATGCCCACGTTTGGCCCCACGGAGGCAGCCCTTTCCCGTGGTCCCAGGAAAGCTGAATTAAAATTTTCGTAACAAAATCCCTTGGCTTTTCCTGCTGGACTGCAGCCAGGCTGGTCAGAGGGTGTCAGAGGGTGTTTCAGCTCACTGCATTTGGGCTGTTCCTTCTGTCTGAAGCCTTGTTGTGCAGACACGGGGCAGGATTTGCGACTGTTGACTCCAGGCAACAGCAGTGGTTGACACCAGAGGCAGGTCTGGCCCTTCCTGTTTATTCTTTCCAAGGGCATCTGTCCTCCCACGCCTCACGGGGAAGGTGAAACGGAAATGAAAAGGAGGGTGTCCCAGACACTGTCCTTGTGGGGGAAGAAAGGAAAACTGAGTGAAAAAACGAGCAGTTAAAATTTTCTCTTCCTTCAGGTCTCCTATTTCTGCCCTTGATGTCTCAAACAAAGGCAGAGGTGAGGGGGGGTTAGCAAACCTTGGGAGGGGGCCCCCAAAACCCAATTTCTTTGACACTAATTTGGTTAAAGAATGAGGAGATTCATTGCTGATTCTTACATGTGACTGCCTCCCTAAGCACAGAGAAATCCCACGTCAAGGTCGGTGGCTGAGCAATGCCCTTGGGCAGATCGTGCAGAGCTCCCACTGGGCCAAATTCTGCTCTCAGTTACACCAGCACAAGTGCGGGATGACTCAGGTCAGGTCAATGGGATGGGTGAACCAGGGCATCACTGCCAATAAAGAGTCTGGCTTAGCAGGGTCTCGGTTTTTCATTGCTGTGCTATGCTGACTCCACTGGGATATCTCCCCTCTGTGTATGCCTGTCTCATCTGGGAATTTGAAAGGATTGGTTAGATCAGCTGGTGGGAGTCAAGACCTACTTTGAGCAAATATGGGTAAACATGGCACAAATATGGCTGGGTTGTGATTGTTTACAGGCAGTATCTGCATTTCAAATGGGAAAGTCACGTTCCAACATTCATAGGATAATTAATGAACTGGACTTTGCCAAGGGTGTTGGGTTGGCAGATAAGCTGCTGAGCATACGATCCAGCCATGGTTATTCACCAAAACCCAGATCTGCGCAGAGTTCTCCAGAGCATTTCCAGCCAGTGGGATAAGTTAATAACATCTCACAAATGTGAATAATCATTTCAGGTGTTGCAGTGTCAGCGTGACTGCGACATCTTGATTATATCAATGAAGAGAGCGCTCTGGTCTGGCCAGCTGAGCACCCTCCCGAAGGAGGAGGAGGGAGGGAAGGCTCCAAGGACTCTGGCATTCTCTATGGGGAAATGTAATTAGTGCAAGACATGACTTTGGTACATTAACTCATCCAAAAAAACAGAGGCTCCAAATCCAGGAACAGTGCAAAGAAACCAAACAAATGTGTTTGCACAGAGTTCATCCGTCTGTTCATCTGTTTGTCTGTAGATGGTGCAGAATTACCCAGCGCTGAAAGAACTTTTCCCTCCTGATACGTTCCAGCAATTGCAATGTCTTTTCAAGAGCACCACACACTTTGCCAGCTTCCCAGGACTAAACAGAAAGAGATCGGAAAGGTAGCAAATGTGTCATTTGTGGAGCACAGCAGGATTTGTTTCAGGAGTAGAACAAATTTCGCAACAAAGATAAATGGCTTTGGGAGTGTCCCCTGCTTTCCTGAAAGTCTAAATTCACTGAAAATGAGGGAAATGGCAATATTTCCACTGATGTGGCAAATTCTGGATGGTTTGATATTTTACTCGATACTCTCATTTTCATGGAGACTTGTGAACAAGCAGAAGCAGAATTCATTTCTTATTTCTCCAAGCAGGACATTTGGTTTGGTCACCTTGGGAGCCCTTCCAGCTCAAGATTTAAAGTGAGATTCTAAAGATAACAGTCTATACCCAGAAAAATGCAGAAAAGCATCATATCCCAATCATTTTTGGTGCCGAAAAGAACAGTTGCAGTCGCTGTGAGATACCATCTGCATCTACTCTAGAGGGGATTTTACTGTTCTTCCTGTTGTAAGAGTTGGTTGAAGCTATCTCACATATTTTACATTTCATCAAAGTTTTTAAATTCCAGTAGTAAATACTACACCTCTCCTCCTCTCCCTGTAAGACTGATCCTTTTTTTTTTTTATCTTCCGATTTTAACATTTTTAGCCTCAAGATAGTGAACGATTGAGTAGAAAAACAATTAGGGAGGAATTTCCAAAAACTGCTTACCCTTCCTCCACCCTCACTGTTTTCCAAGGCTCTGGCCAATGCCTTCTACATCATTAAGTCTGAGAAAGGCAGCACCCTTTCTCCTTTGAATATCAAACTCTCCCATTGCAGAAGGTGCCTATAGAGATACACTGTAATCACCATCTTAAAAGTACTGAATCGAGCAGAAAAAAAGGCCCTTTGAAGAGCAGAAGTCTTTCTCGCTTTGCTGTTCTGCAAGGCTGTGCAGATAGGAACATGCTGGTAAGCCGAATGCCGGTTGCAAGAAGGTAAACACTGCCAGTTCTGTGCTCAGTGAGCTTTTACTTGAAAGACCTCTGTGTCCGGCTTTAATTCCTCTCAGGCTGAAAAGACTTCTGCAAAAATCTCAGCGAGAAAAGCAAACTCATCTAACTCAGCCGGCAGCTCCTGCTCACTAATTATTTTCAATCAGAAAGCTCAGACGCTCAGCCCTGGTAAAGCAGCTGGCTCCTTTTTTGAAGTTAACAGGGCTACACAACTTTATCCGGCCCAAAGCATCCAGCCCAGAGAGCGCTGCAGCTTCCAAAGGCAGATGTTTCTCTCCCTCTCTTTGTGCTAGTTCTTACAATTTTATTCGCTAGATGCTACTCAGAGGAAGAACACCTTTTGGTTTCGAAGGGAGGCAGTGACACCTTATCTCCAGTTCTGCAAACAGCTGCTGGGTTTGTTTCCTGCCGCCGTTTTATGTATCAGTAAAATGCAGTCGGCTGCACAGTTAGAATGAAGCATTACAATCAGCTTTGATTTCATTTTCCCCGGTTCTGTGAGGCTCCACCTGGAAATGAACACCGTCCACCCCCTGGGTATGAACCACTAAAGGTCCAGTCTGCTCGATACTAGTCGGTGTGGGTCTCCAGTTTGGGTCACTCCATCTCAAAACCAGGATATGGAGCAAGCGTGACAATTCAGTTCTGAGCAACAAGTAAGTACGATTAGAGGCCCAGAAACCCTCACGTGCAAAAATGGTCTGTGGTTATTCGTTCTGGACAAGAAAGAACTCAGTTCTAAAATAAAGAAAGGCCACCTGAAAAGATGTAGCAAATTATCCATACCCTCTACCCATGGAGGAGGAAGACCCCTGGCCTCAAATTTCATCAAAGAAGAAGGTTAGAGTGTCAGAATAAGCAAGAAGAGACGCTGAGCATGGGCTAGGCTTGGGAGGAGGTTGGCAAGTGTCCATCATTGGTGGCCGCTCACTTCAGTAGAAACGTAACCCACCACCTCATTTTTGAAGCCCACAGCTGCCATGTCTCAGCTTGGCTTTCTCACACAGAATGTTCTGATGCGGTGAGTGCTCTTTCCAAGTCTTCTAGTCAAAACAGATGAGTGTCACAGGGTTGGTAGAGAGTTTTTCTTTGTTCTAAAGAGCATTTTCATGGAAGGGCACCTAATGCATTAGGAGAAGGAGAGGTGCCACCATTCACTCCACTTGTCACTTTATATCTGGTCACCGGTGCCAGGAATGAAATCCAGGAGAACAGGATTAATTTGTTAATGAATGACAAGGAAAAGTCCTGCTGCAAAGGGGTGCTGGAGGAGGCAGCGTGCAGAAGTGGTCGTTAAGGAAAGAGCTGTTCCATTGATGCATGAGATAAATGTGGAGATAGATGGATACTGTTCAGAGTCAAGTGGTAAAGTGTATCTCAGAGACACAAGGTGCCTCCTAAAGAATCACCGTGACATATTTGGGGTTGGATTTTCAAAGTCACCTAAGCGTAATTTCTTTGAGGGTTTTAATATAATGTATTGGTTTGCTTGAAAAAAAGAAACCAATCCCTTTTAAACAACCAAGAGAAGACAGTCAGCTGTAATTTAAAAGCACTGAGAGTTACGTATCCATTTTGAAGAGGAGAGTGATTTTTCAGAGCTCAAAGCGATGAAGCACCCAGCCTCTGTCGTACTTTTGGGGAATGTCAGCAACTAATTCCCTTTAGTTAAAAATGAAACACAATGAATTTCATGTCAAGCCAGTCCTCTGTAGAGAATAGCATGTAAAAAGGTTTCCAGAGGATGTTTAGAGGCATAACACACAGCTATAATATGAAATACATGGCAATTTAACATACAACCATAATTGTGTTATACAGCCGTTATCGACAGCACGGCTGACACAATGTCCAATTACGAAGGGGGAAATGACATCTCTTGCAGCTTAACAGCTGCACCATTAAATATGGTCAGTCTGTGTCTTAGGAGAGTTATTAAAATGGCAGAAATTAATGTTAAAATAATTGATCGGCATTTCCTTAAGATGCAATAATATTCCCATAAATCTCCTTTAGATAAGAGGAACGTACCTGAGACATTAAAGGACTTTTGGTATATGTGTAGTGAGGGTGACTCTCAATGAATAATAAATGGCTCTAGGTGACTTGTTGTTATGGCTCTCATACAGCACGATATTAACTTTTAAGGCATGCCTTCAGAACTCCGAAACTTTATGGACTCTTGTGTTTTATGATCTTATAACCTCAAGTCCTTCATCCTGGAGACGGCAGCTTTTTTGTTCCATCTCGTGATTACCAGGTAGCTGCTGGCACCACTTCTCTCTCTGCACCTTGCTCTCCAAGGCAGCTTCCCTAATCGATGTTGGTTTTACTGGACTGGAATCGAACCACTTTAGACCATATTTCCTCAGACATAAAAAGTTATCTAGGGCTTTACGGTTCCTAAGTGATGTATGCACATTAGCTAATTAATTAATCTTGCTGAGTAGCATATTAATTTCTTTTAATTTCCTACCCTACTTGAAAGGTAACATTTCCCTGAAACGAGCATCGTGGTATAGGAAAGGAATTGCAGGTTTAGACTTTCAAAGTCAGCTTGGGGGGGGGTTGGCTCCAAGTTATGCAGCAACATACATGTGTGAGCACCACACACACACACAAACACACTCTATTGCTTTCACAAGGCAGACATGCACCCTACAAACATGATTAGGGGGCTGGAACATCTTTCTTAAGAGGAAAGGCTGAGGGAGTTGGGTCTCTTCAGTCTGGAGAAGAGAAGACTGAGGGGGGATCTCATCAATGCTTACAAATACTTCAAGGGAGGTGCCAGGAGGATGGGACCAGTCTGTTTTCAGCAGTGCCCAGGGATAGGACAAGAGGTAACAGGCACATACTTGAATGTGGGAAGTTCCATGTGAACATGAGGAGAAACTTCTTTCCTTTGAGGGTGGCAGAGCACTGGAAGAGGCTGCCCAGAGAGGTGGTGGAGTCTCCCACTCTGGAGACGTTGCCAACCCGCCTAGATGCCATTCTGTGCAACCTGCTCTTGGTGTTCCTGCTCTGGCAGGGAGGTTGGACCAGATGATCTCCAGAGCTCCCTTCCAGCCCTGGGGATTCTGCGATTCTGTATCTTTCTGTCAACAAATGATCACTCTGGTCCAAAAGGGCCTTTTAATGTGGCCTAGGAGCTTATCTCCTATTTTCAGAGGTGCTTAAAGCCATATGCAAAAGAGGACTGAGGTGCCTCAGAGGAGTTTCAACACCTAAATCCAACATAGCACCCTGGTCCCTCTGCTCTAACCCCTGCTGCTGGCTCCAGAGACCCCTTTTTGCAGTTGGTATAATCAAGGCATGTTTCTTGGCACATGCAGAGGTCCTTTGGTCCTCTCTAAAGACCAGCCCTGCTGTGAAGCCAGAAGCAAGGTTCTCCTCCAGCCAGGGCCTACCAAAAATTCAGTCCAACAGGCTGGATGAGGGCACATCCACCCATGGCTAGACATTCCTACCCGTGCTTCCATTTTTCCTTCCAAAGCCCATTGTCCTGGAGGGACTCCAAACCACCAGGCTAGATGGCTTCTGGAGCTGTTTCCCTTGGACATTCCTGGGAGGTAGGGAAGGACAACCCAGGCATTGAACCCTCAAGGTGATGGTCAAGCTGGATGGTCCTCTCTGGACTGGGGAAACAATAAGCCCTGTATCACATATGTAATAAAGTGACAACTATCATCCAGCTTATCAGTTCACCCCAGCCTCCAACGCACCACTCATAATTCAAGGACACACTCAGATCTGTTTTCACCCCAAAAAGAGCCCATTTCTGAGCGGTTATAGGGCTGTGGTACAGTTTTACCTCTCCCTGAATCTGTCTGCACCTAACACAGAGTCTTTTATACTAGTCTGACCCTTTTGTGCATGAAACAGTTGAAATGCATCCAAATATTCCAAAGGATCACATCAGTGTAATCGTATGTTCTTCGGGAAATGGGCTGGGAAAAGGCCACAGCATAGATTGCAGACAGGCCGGGAACTGTTGCCTCACCTAAGGTCTAGATGCCACCAACCAGACACTGCTGCCCTCTGTGGATTTGGTTTCGCCCTTAGCACTGATTTGGGGTGATCCCCCAAGGCCTTTGATGTCAAGCAGGACCTGAGTGATGCATAATCTTCACAGCACCCTGTCTTCTCGCAGGGGTAAGCACAGCTGTGCCCTAAATCAATCATCACATAATGCTTCCATTGCCCTCTGGTGCGGTGTGATGGCTCATGGGAAGGCACAACTGTGGGCAGGTTATCCACCTCATCACCACCCTCTTCCCAGGATGTTGCTCTCCTGCGATGGCAGTAATTGTTCCCTGCAGGTGAATGATGGCCAAAGCCATTTTGATTTTTGTGTTATTTTTTCCATTAAATGGTCTACCTTGGTGCTGTTCTGCCTCCCAGCCAGCCCAGGCTGCTTCCTGAGACCTAATTACGCCCCTTCATCCTTCTCATTTGTACTGTGTGAGAAGTGGTGATGGGGCTGACATTCCTTCTCCAGGCTTCTCCGGAACTTATCTTTTCTTTTCTCCTTTTCCTCATTTTTTAAAGATTTCTCAGCAGTTCCAATCAGCTGTTTATATTAAAGGTTGTCAAACTTGTTTAAGTTAGCAAGAACTTTCCCCTCCCTGAGCAGGCTGGAAGAGGGCAATGCTCCCTCTCATCCTTGCTGTGATGCTTTTTAATTGTCTTCAGATTAAAAATGCTGCAAAAAAAGATGAAGAAAACAAACAGACAAAAAAAAAAATTGTAGGTATTTTTCTAAAGAAGTGCCACAAATTCAGAGCTTTCTTTTTTCTGGGCTGGGCTTGATTCTGGTTGATGTCATTCTTGCAAGGGTGGACGAGACTCCTCTCTTCTACATCTCTGAAATGGACTGAGACTGTGTTTGCATCATGCTGGAACCAGTGAAATGTTGTACTAGTCCTATATAAAGTAACAGATTTATTATTTTCAGTTTTCTGGGAAGAGGAAGTAGTTTAAGGCAAGCGAAATGTTCCATTTTATTTGGGACATCTGGGTGCATGGAGTGGGGTCTGGTTTACCTGGGCTGAAGTAAGTTTGGAAAGCAGATTCCATTTTGAACTGAAAAATTGAATCACATCGCAGAAAACACAGACCCAAAAAGCGGTATATTGCTTGAGAGCACAGCAAATGTGTGCAGGGGTAAGGAAAGGGATCTCCAACCCGTATAATCTGAAGTTCCTTCAACATGAATTTGCAAAACATTTTAGCTGGCCAGATTTTTCTTTTTATGGGAAGGGTGTCAAAAACTCTATTGCCATAGAAGTATCATTGAAGTTCGCTGTTAACCTTCCTGCTCCCGTGGCAGCAGAAGTGGGACGCGAATGGGCGCTGCTCGACCGCAGGTCCTGGTGCTGCTGGCCACATTTCCACACTGTTTCTCCAAATCAGCCAAGCCCTGGCTGGTTCCAGACACAAGCCATCTCTGTGGCTGCCTCACTCCAGAGGTCCTGACCTTGCAGTTATTGTGAAAGTTAGGGAAAAACCTTTTTCCCACCATTTTTTTCCCCACTGCTATTTGCTTTTCCGACATAGAAGAACTCCTCCCCAAAACGGAGTAAACCTGTTTGCTAACTGGAGGGTGTGAGCATTCAAGGGAGAGGTGGAAAACTGGGCTAGTGTAAACCTGAAAAAAACCCCAGAAGTTTGTTCAGAATACTTTTTCTAATTGCGTTTTCCCTTTTCCAGACAGTTTTGTTAGTGGATGGTAGAGACACGTGTGCGCATCACAATTATCAAAGCAACATCATCCCTACTGCAAGTGTGCATACACACTCCCCCCACTCTTGGGTAGAGTGTCGGGGGGGGGACACAAATCAAACCCAAACATTTAATTTTTTTTTTGCATCGAGCTGTCTGGGTTGTCAGTTAGGGAAATTAGCCCATCTATCACACGTCTCTAATTTCCCCATCACTTTCCCTGAAACCTCTGGGCTTTTAAAGAAACTTCTTCATTTTCCCCTCATTATTGTGTTTCTTTTTTGCTGCCTCCAGTTCTTAAGTAGGAAAGTCCCAGAGGATTTACACGTCTATAAGAGAAACTTCGGAGCTTTTCTGTTTCGTGTAGGAACTTACAGAGAGGTAACGGGGAACATGCCCGAACTGCCGTGCTGGGGAACGAGGCAGCGAAGGATGAGCCCGGGTGTTTGGGCTGGGAAGGGGCGAGGGTGCAGGCTCAGCCCAGCGTCGGCGCTGGATGTTAGAGGTGTGTGGGAACGTGTTAGAGGGTGTCTGTGCGACACCCTGGGTGCACGTGTGCTCTGTCTGGGGTGTTTGATAGTCCCAGCTCCTCTACACATGTTTGTTTGTGTCTCTTGGCGTTAGTTGGGTTGGGTTGGGTTGGACAGGTGCGTGTGCCCCTGGGTGTATCTGAACTGTCACCATCCACATAACAGATCCCAGTCCAAACCACCTGCAGGTGCACCGTCCCTTACCCTCCTTTTGTCTTCTCCTTCAGTCTCCTTCTTTATTTGATGTTGTGGCTCCTCTGCAAATCCTTTAAGTTTGTAAATTTATGAAAATGGCAGAGTAGAAAAGAAAGCTGGAACAGCTGGGGATGCCTTGGGGACGGCACTTCCTGGCCCCAAAGATTACTGCGCTATCGCATTGCACTTAATTGTTCCAGTGTTTAGCAAATTGCATTAATTAAAGTGGCACATCTGGCCTTTTTATCAGAGGCTGTGCAGTTCTGGTTTTGATCCTGCAGTGACAGACTCTGACGGTATCAGCACCCCCTGGTAAACACTCATTACTCCAGGGGAAGGCTTCCTTTATTCTGCAGGAAGCCTAAAACCAGGTCCGATGGAAGCACAGAAGCCTCATTGAGAAGCCTCCAGTAAGCCCTGGAAAGGAAAACCCAGTCATTAGTAGAGTTCAATCACCACGGGTCTGTTGATAGCAACAGCTACCCCGGCTGGGCTTTCCCTCTTCCTAATTAAATCAGCTTCCACCTGTGTTGTAGGTTTCTGCCCAAAAAATAACTGAATCCAGTGATCAGGCAAAGCTGATCAGGCAAAGCTCTACTGGGGACTCAGCTTCCTCTTCCTGTGCGAGCACCCTGCAGCCCATACTGCAGCTCCCCTCGTTGCATGGAGTAGCTCACAAGCAAATACATCGATTAATTCTATCCTTCTCAGTCTCCCGGCTTCCTAGAGTTAAGGAAGGGACATGAAACTCTCCAAAAAGGATTAATGCAGTCTACAATAGATATCTTTTTCATCTTGGAAACTACCCACGGGCTTTAGGGGGGGAAAAAAACCCCAAACTTTCAGCACAGGGACTTGGTCCCTGCACTCCCAAATCACTGCATATTCACTCCGTTGTTTCATCCCACCTATTTTTAAGAGTCTATGACCTTAGTAGCACAGGTAAAGGATACTTTGCCCCCTACATCAGGAGCTCTTCTTAAAATAATTGGCCACGAATGGAGCCAAATTACCTAATGGAGCCTATTATCTTAGCAGGTAATGACGTTTAGGTAGTTTTACTACAGCCAGAAACTTGCTCTGCTTTTTCCTTCAGTGGCATTTATATCCCGGTGCATTGGGCATGGCATTAAAGATCTCATCAGTTAGAGAGAGGTTGAGCTTACCAAAAGGAGGGGGTGATAGAGGGGGGAGAGTGTGAGAGAGAGAAATTAGATAGCAGGACTCAGCTCAACATACAATGTCAAAACTGGCTCTTGTGTTCGACTTTTAGACAAGTAAGGGGCTTAGGGAGTGGACAAACTTACATAGAAACTCACATAATGCAAACAAGCTTGTCTGGGCGACAATTAGATTAAAATTTTTAAGTGCCTAGTTAGAGTTGAGCGTATTTCGAGGGGCCTTTCGGAAGACAAGCTTCTGAAAGCCTGCAATTTGTGTGCTAATAGAGTCAGGCCCTCTCCGGAGGTCTGCAGCATGGCCTGATGCTTGGCTTAGCCCCCTGCGCCCCCCAGCTCCACTCTAATAGGAGAGAAATGACCCTAAGTGCTATTTGTGATGGTCTGGAAATTGTGGATAATGACACGCTGCCTAGGACAATTACTCCACCCATCTAATCCCACAGTACCAGGGCAGTTCTTCCTTTGGGGTGGTAACCATAGGGGTTTTTTTGGAGGGGGGAGCTGCCAGCAGCTGGATTGGTGTTTGTTTTCCTTTGATTCATTAGGGAGGCAAAGCACTGAGTCAGGGCAGATGCATCAACTGTTGGCATGGACAAGGGTTTAGGAGGGCATCACCTGAATAGTGCAGGTAAGTGATGCTTTGCACCCCACATCAGAAGCTTTTTTTAAAATAATGGCTGTAAAAGGAGCCAAAACACAGTCTGAGCTGTGCCACTCCTCACTCCCAGTTTCTTTACTGAGATGCTGAATGGTCAGCCTGAGGCTTGCTCCTTCAGGAAGCTCTTGGTTTGAGCCCAACTTGTAGGATCGGAATCCTCAATGACACCTCAACACCCCTGCCAAAACTGTGTGAAGTCAGCTGAGGGATCCCAAAGTTATGGGTGCGGAGAAGTTTGTTTCCTGTACTAAATTAAACCTGCGTTTCGGGTCATCCTTCACAGAGCTTGGTCCCAGGTCGGAGCAGATCCAGGCACCAAGCTCAGCAAAGGGCAGCAGGTGGCAGGAGCTCAGCCTGGGCCACGTCCCCGGCCCAAGCCGAGTTCTCTCAGCATCCCGGCTCTCAACCCACCCCGTGCACGAGAGCAGTTTATTTTCTTGCCCTGGTTTGAGGTAAAATGGGACCAATTTTGTTCAGGAACTTTACTTTTGAGCTAGGCTTCTTCCAACCGCTGCAATTACCAGCGTGTTGTGCAGAAACTGCTCCCAGAGTGATAAGACCGATGTTTATAGCTGATGCCAAGGAATGGGATGCAGAGAGGCTCCTGCTCATCCTTCTTGCCGGAACAGCCAAGGGCAGCCAGCTTGGTTCTTTGTCCTGTTGGAGGGTGCGTAGAGGGGTCTCAGCTGTGGGGAGGAGTGGGTGGGACAGGGGACCCAAAACTGACCAACAGGGTATTCCATCCAGGCTGACTCGTGCTCAGGATAAACACCGAGGGATCAAAGAGTCGGGGCTCTTTCTTCAACGGCCAGTGTCCAAGGAGGACTCAGTCTGTTCCTCTGCCTTTGATCCTGGTCCAGAATCCAGATCTGGAATCCAGTTGCCATCCATCACTGAGTCCAGTCTGGGACTTCCCCAGTGCCTGCTGGTGATGTGATTATTATCCTGGGAGACTGAGTTTTGTATATATTTCATTATTTTATTTTTATTTTATTATTAATGTTTCATTAAAGTAGTTTAGCTCCTTCTAAACTCGTCAGTCTCTCTCTCTCCTGCCTCCCATTGAAGTGGGACAGGAGAGAGAGAGCATCTGTCCTTCCTCCAGATTGGGCCAAACTGGCCCAAAACCACGACATTTCTGAACACCTGGGGAGGGATGCTCAGCTCACGCAGGGTGACAGGTTGTCCTCGCCTTCGGCAGAGCAGCCCCTGCTTCACTCCGCTGCAGTGAGCCCTTCGCTAAAGCACCGAGAGAGGAGGGAGGAGGGAACGGTAAACTTAAAACACAGGAGCCTAAGAAAAAGTCCACTTGTAAATTCAGCCGCAGCCAAGCTCCCATTAGAAGCAGCGGCACAGGGATGGAGTTGCACAAGGCTGGAGCAGATTTGCAGTTGTATGGGGTAAGTGTTTGCTTCCCTCTCTGTATAATTACTGTCACTGATATCATTGCGGTGCTCCACTTGGCACATCCGTTCACTTGGCAGCTCCGGCTGAGGCATTGGGCTTTCCAGTCTTTAGAAAGCTTTGCAACACTTCTCCTCGAGCACACGCTCTGCAGCTAAACGAGTAATTATCCAGGAGCTTTAATCAACCTTCATTCTAGCTGAATTTGCCACTAAATTTGCAGCAAACTCTGAAGACCCTCTGAAGCATGAATGCACGCTGGCGTTTTTGTGCAGGGGAGACCTTCAACTGCCTCGTTGGGCTGAACAGAAAGTTTCTGTCTCCTACAACTGCTCTCGCCTCGCAGTGTTTAAATGAACGGGTGCTCGGGAGCGCGGCGTGGGAGTCCCAGCAGAGCTGTGTCAGGAAACAGCTCAATATCTGCCCCAGCGCGGGGCGCTTTATTTATGTTCCTCTTGGCAAAAGAAAAGACTCTGCCATCAGGAGGTGGTAGAAAAGGTGTTTCCTAACAAAAACAGCCAAGGAGTTTGATTCCTATCCGCAGTCACAGCAAAAAAAGGCGCAGTTGCAGCACAACTCAGAAACGTGCAGGAATTTGGAAGCCTGTGTTGGGGACAATCTCCCTTCATGGCATGGCAAACCTGCCTGGTGCCCTTGTGGGTGACTTCCATTTTCTGATTTCACCAGCCTGCACTGCCCTGCTGCTCAGAAATGCAGGACACCCTTGATTGCCATCGCAGCATGACAGGTAACAACCTGAAGATGGGAGGCTTTGCCATGGGGACCTTTGGTGCATCCACAGCAAGAGCAGAGAGAGCTCCGAGCCCTGCAGCTGACCTCCTCCCACCTCAGGTGGCTGCTGATCCAGGAGAAGGTGGGCTGAGGACAGTTTTGGTGGTCTCCCTGCCTCCGTCATCCACTCACATGATGTTATTCAAACCCAGAAGTTGCAGAACTAAACATTTCCGCTGTCTCACTGCAGGCGTAGAGAAATTTTCTAATGCAGCATCAGGAGCGTGAGTTTTGCTCACATGAGAGGTTCCTTCTGAAGATGCTGGCTTACGTCCCTCGTTAAGCCTTAATTTCATTCTCCTCTCTTTCGTCAGCATGAATTCATTTGCCAGCTGGAGCAAGGCAGGCAGGCGAGCATCTCCTGTCACCACGCTGCACCCTCCTGTGCCACACTTCCAGAGGGGGAGAAGGGAGCAGCAGAAAGTGGGTCCACTTTGCCCAGCCCCAAGCCCAAAGCCCGCACTTCCAAACCGGAGCCGCTCTTACCCAACTGCCCGAGTGCCGCGACATAACTGGGACTGATGCTCTGCAGACAGCTGGACTCACCAGTTCAGCTGGTTGTAGAGCACACATCCAGACGGTTATATCACCTGGTATGACCCTGGTAGCACAAGGGTCATAAAATACCAAGTTGCTTCAACCTTTAACCTAATAATACGTAGCTGACGATAATTTCAATTCCAGAATTATGAAGATTTTGTTTGCAAGCAACAGAATCCATCAGTTCACTTGTTCTCTTGTTCCAATGTTTAATTTCCCTCATTCTTAAGAAATGTATGCCTTATTTCTCATTTGAATAGCTCTAATTTTAATTAGAATGCATTGGCTCTTGTTACTAAATTAAACAGTCCGCTAGTATTAAGTGTCTCATCTTTGATCTGGAACATATTGGACTGCACTTCCCTTGCTAAACTGAACATGAAGATTTGTAAATCTCTCACAATGAGGTATCTGAGGTATTCGATAATTTCTGGATCCGCTGTCAATATGTAGATCAATAGACAACCAATAGAAAGAGCAGCACATAGAGTGACCGAGGCACAGCTAGATCAGTGAGTGCAGAGAGATGGATCCCAAAGCAGAGAGACAAACAAAGGGAGCAATAGATAAATCCCAAAAAAATCCCCCTCTCCAAGTTGTAATGAGTCCTTCACATTAGTGAAGAGTTTTTCTCACCTGAAAAAAATGTGAGCCGGTTCACATAATCCATCACTCTGTTGATGAAGCCATTTGCCTCCTTAATTTCACCTGGAAATCATGTGCGCTGCCCAATCACATGGAAAGCAGCCTCCCTTTTCACTCCCCACATCCATGGCACCGTTACTACGACATACACCTTCTTCCCATCGCTCGCCAAAAACCCTCTATGGCCAACACATTCAACTTTGCATCGCAAACTTGCCAACTGGCAGGAGCAAAAGCAAATTTTTTTTTTTTTTTTTTTTTTTTGGTCCTTAGTCAACTCTGGCCCCCGGCCAGTCAGTGTCTTCATTTATTGTAATGAATTTGTGTCATTAATATGTTGGAGATGCACAGCAATTGCAAAGTAGTACATTAGTACAAAAGCTATTGCTCTGGATGCCAGCGTTTTATTGCCACGGCTGATTTACAGGCTGATAAGCAACTTTGCAGTTGTCCTTGAGGATGGGAGAAGGACAGGTAGTGTGGCAGACGCGAGGCAGGCACGGCATTGTCGCGGCCGAGGGAAAGCCCGAGGTTTCCCAGGCCTCGCACAGCTGGGGGTGAACTTGACGATTTCATCTTTTCTCTTTAAAATGTCTTCGCCTTCGTGTGAGCGCTCGGCGATCCCAGAGAAACGCGGCAGACAAAGCCTGTGTGAAAATCTCAGGCACTTGGAAAGGAGATTAAATGCCATTACAATACTGTAGGTTTGGGAACTTCTATGTGATTCGCTCATAATAGAGCCATGTCATCACTTTATTGCAAAGATACGATAAAGACAGGCATTATATGGTGTTAACATTTAACAGCCATAACTTAACTTTCAAAAGACTTTACAGGTCAAGTCACAGTGAATTGTTTCTTTCTGTGCATTTAATCCTGGGCTCACATGCTATAGAGCAAGGGTATTTGCAGAAAAGATAGAGTGCTAAGCAGACAGACCGACAGACCTGTCTGCCTGTCAGCTCCGGAGGGTAATCCCTTGAAATGCAACCTTAAAAAAAAAAGTATTTAAAAGGAAAGCATGAAACAGGACCAGCACAGACAGCATAGTTGACTGTCAAAAAGAAATGCCAAGCATCCCCCTCCTGGGACTGATCCTGTGCCCGGAGGAGTCAGTCGTGAGCCCCTGGACGTGACGCTCCTGGCAGTTTTGGTGGGGCAGGATGAGGCGTGAAGGGTGAGAGCCACAAAGAGACTTGGGCAAGGTCAGAGCATCGGTTCAGATCCACCTCAGGCACCGGCATGCCGTGTGGGCTGGGAGGGATCCAGCCAAGGTGCTCCGTATCCCGGCAATCCCCACCAGCACAACACCCTGCTTAGGCGCCAGAGCTCATCCCAGCACAGAGACACCCAGAGCAAGAGTCTGAATTTGGAGAGTGAACTGTTGGCCAGGTGCTTTTTCAGGAAACCAATTCCCTGTGGTACTTGCAGCTACAAGGTAGGACCAAAAGCACTGTGCGACAAAATCAGATGGCACCTTTCAGGAGTAACTTGAGCACCCAGAGTTATAAAAGACTCGGAAGACGACCTCTTTGGAAAGGGTGCTGGCTCCTCTTGCTTTGGACCGTGAATCAACACTTCACTCCTGGGGAAGAAGGAGAAAAATTCCTTGTGGATGGAGCAGGGGAGGGAGAATTGCTGTAACCACCCGGCCCTGTCTCTCCTTCCCTGGGAGCAGCTGCTGCAGGGCTGGGATGAGCCATCGATCCAGGGAGCCCTGGGCTCTCCCATCTGACCAGCTGGAAGGTGGGAGGTATGATCCCCCCCCCCCTCCATATTTCACAAACCCTGAGAAAATGGAATGGGCAGTCCAGGGACCTCCAGACTGTCACTCCCCATCTTAATTAGGACTGTCAGCTTGCCTTGCATTTTAGCTAATTAATTACGTTGCCTCATAGCTGCATTTCTAGTTGACACCAGCGCCTGCTGACGGGACAGGGTATCGATTTCACCAGCTCCCTGCCCACCTTCCTGTTTGTTTATTCTCGCAGTCAAGACTCACACAACAGGAAGCGTTCTGCGAGTGCTCAGGAAAATAATCAACAGTGTTATCTGAGAGCCATATCAAATAGATTTGGGCCAGAAATGGACTCAGCTGCTGAAAACCTATTAGCAGCCTCTCAGATTTCCCGCGTAGCAGCAGGTTAGGGGGCAAGCGCTTTAACATTGCCCACAGCTTGTGGTTAATTGCTGTTTGTGGAGTTGCCGTCTGCAGTTACGCCTGACAAAATGCCCACAGAGACCAAAATGAGATGCTTGGTGATTTTGGATGGATGCCACCTGGTCCCCCGACCCTTCCTTCCCCAGCGGGTGCCAAAAAACCTGCAAAGCGGCAACCGGCGTTGGTGTGGTGCAGAGCTTTTGTGCCTAGAGTGAGCAGCGATGCGCTGCCGCCGCCGTGCTAACGGGGTGGCTCCGACCCCACAGTGCGGTGGAGCCGTTCAGAGCTGGGACCCGATAAGACGCCGTTACCCAACGCGGCTATTGCACGTGTCCTTGCGTGCTCTCCGGGACAGCCGCCGGCGTGGCCAGTGACACAGCGCACCCAGATCCACCTGCTGAAAGAAATTCAGAGTCGATGCAGCAGGAACGGGTCTTTTCTTGCCCTGAATGTTTTCCTCTCTTAAGGTCTCCAGTGCAAGATCCTCCTTGGACTGGTCTCTATTGCCAGCAGGGACACGCCAATGGAGGAACCGAGCAGAGGAGTGACCTAGCGGGGACTGCGGGGCGTGAGATGGGCTGTGCAGGCAGCTGGGGGCTCTTCAGCCTGGGCAGGACGTGACTGGAGGGGGAGCATGAGCAGTGCCTGACGCTCCATACCTGTTTGCTGCCTCCTCTGATGATAAAATCGGTGGGGGAACCTCAAATAACTTGATCCTGTGCTGGGTTCAGAGCAAGAGAGGGGGGGAAAGCAAGAGGGAAGAAGAAAGGTGGTAGGAAAACCAAGAGGGAGAAACAGGCTGATGGCAGGTATCCGTTGCTTGTCCCTCTCTGTATTACAGAATCCCCGGGGTTGGAAGGGAGCTCTGGAGATCATCTGGTCCAACCCTCCAGCCAGAGCAGGGGCACCCAGAGCAGGTGGCACAGGATGGCATCCGGGTGGGTTGGGAATGTCTCCATAGTGGGAGACTCCACCACCTCTCTGGGCAGCCTGCGCCAGCATTCTGCCACCCCTCAAAGGAAAGAAGTTCCTCCTGACATTCACATGGAACTTCCCATGTTCCAGTTTGTGCCTGTTACCTCTTGTCCTATCCCTGGGCACCGCTGAAAAAAGCCTGGCCCCCTCCTCCTGGCACCCGCCCTTGAAGTATTGATAAGCATTGATGAGATCCCCCCTCAGTCTGCTCTTTTCCACACTAAAAAGACCCAACTCCCTCAGCCTTTTCTCATAAGAAAGATGCTCCAGCCCCCTAATCACCTTTGTAGCCCTTTGCTGTCCCCTCTCCAGCAGTCCCCTCTCCTTCTTAAACTGGAGAGCCCAGAACTGAACACAGAACTCAGCAAGGCAGAGTAGAGGGGGAGGATGACCCCCCTCCACCTGCTGGCCACGCTCTTCTTGATTGATTCCCATTTCTTCTGGGGCACTGCAGGAGCAGTGAGGTTTTGGGAGGATCTGAAGGTGGGTGGTATGATTTTGGTGAAGGTGGCCAGGCTCATTTCTGTGCATCCATCCCTGCAATCCAGCTCAGGACTGCTATGCCGGGACCCCAGGGTTACAGTCGTCACTGGGGAAGTCTAAAAACCTCCAGCAGAGTGATGTATATGGAAAAGCTGGAGATGGGTGTAAAGGGGGGGTAGCCAGCCCCAGTATTTGGCCCCCATCCCATCTCTGCAGCCCCAGCTAACGGGACGGGTAATGGGTTGAGGGCAATGACCTGGGCTGGGCATCCACTGCTGACCTCTCCCAGGAGTTGTGACCCGAAGGCTGACAGCACCTAATGCAGAGATTTATGCCCTGTTAATAACAGAAATGAGCAATCAGTGTAATGAAACCCACGCTCTGCATTAACGAGCAGCCAAGGCAGTGGGGTCCCAGCCTTGCCTTCTCCCGGGGTGGGCGAAAGGGATGATGTCTGGCTGAATTCAGTTTCTCCCTCCGGAAAATGGGGCCATGCCCAGGCCAGGCAGGACCCAGTGCCCAGCCAGGTTTTGGGTTTGCTACTGGACCAGCCTGGGCTGGCGGCTGCGAAGGGGCACACGGCAGTTCAGGAGCGGTTCATCCTCCAAGGGATTTGTGTACCTCAGGGGCTGTGTATGGCGTCGTGGCAAGAACAACTCCAATATTTTTCCCTCTTTCCTACAAGTTTCAAGTGTAAATCACAGCTAGGTCCAGCCTGGATATTTTGGATTTATTTCTCCCCTGTAATTTCCTGGCTTCTTTCAGTCAAAGCTCAGGAATAATAATAAGGCATGAAAAGCGTGGAGGTACACCTATACTTTCCCTGGCCCTCCAAACTGCTGTTTCTGTACATACTCAGAAAGATCATTGCATGAAAAGACACGCAGTAGAAAGATGCTGAAGTGACTCAGATTTTTTTTCCTAGTCACTGACACGTGCAACAAATTTTGAATTCTGACATTGCGATTCAGACACTGCTAAAATTAGAGCCTGGCTCTGCAAGTCACTTGATTTTTCCTTCAGAAGGATGGTATGACTTATGCAAAGATGTCATACTGTGGCCTGGATATGCAGCTCCAACATATATCTAAAATCAGCTGTGCAGCCCCGTCTCTTACTGGAATGTGGCCTTACTATAATAGCATCTCCTTGCTCAGGATGCCAGCTCCATTCCTTGTCGCCCAGCAGGACCCTGCGCTTGGAGAATGGAATTTAAAATGTGAGAACATTTTGAGAATGTTTGGAAAAGGTTGAATTAAATGTTTGGTGGTTTTTTGGTCTTTTTTTTTTGTTTTTTAAAGAGTGTCTATTATAAATTTTTAGGGCAACTACAGAACAGAATCAGCTAAACTGCTAGGCATTGCTGAGATTCTGACATCAATTATTTAAAAACCTCTTCCAGAAGAAACAATCAAACAAAAAAAAAAGTGACTGCTTTAACTTTTGCAGGGAAAGCAATTGTGGGAAGCATCTGCTGCTCCCAGGAGCCTCTTGGTTCTCCTGCCTGTGCCACAGGGCACTGCGAGTCACCTTGCCAAATCACTTTTAATCAGTTAGTTGTCACAGGAAAACTGGAGGAAAACCGTGCTGGGAGCTTTGTGTCCGAAGCTCTGTGATGGAGCAGGAGGGAGGGAAACTCCTGGGTGTGAATTTGTTCCTCGCAGGGTTTTCCCCAGCGGAAACGGGAGGTGGAGGGTGACCGTTCAGGTGGTGACGGGCGGCTGCCAGCCCGTCTGTCACGGGGAAATGAAGATCTCCAAAAAGGCCTGTACAAACCTATCTGTAAGACATCAGCGGTTAACTCGTGCCGGGGGACCCGGCAGAAGGTTAATCTGTTGCCATTAAGGATTTATTAAGCCGAAGCACGGTGTGCCTGGGGAGCGGCACCGGGAAGAGGCACGCGCGCTCCGAAACTTGCCCACCCCATGGCTTGCCCACCCCTCGCTGCCGAAACAGGAAACATCCCATCAGCGTTTCAGTATTTATTTCTCTTTAACCTCCCACCCCTGCTCACCGCCCCTGCGCTGGAGGTGCAATTAAGCCGGATTCCCATGGGAGCTGGGGGAGAGGGGAACGAGAGGGGCACTGGAAGCAGAAAGCTTCACCCCCTGTGTCATTAGTATAAATTGTGTTTGTGCAAGTTATATTTTACAGCAGGCGTGTCAATTAGTGTGTGAAATTTAATAACCCAATTGAGCTTCCCTCGCTCAAAGCTAAATTGAAATCTGTTGCCTGTTTGGGAGCGGGAAGAGGGCTGTCACGGATGGGAGGCTGAGCTGGTGGGTAGGGCAGGGGCATTTTTCATGTTGATTAAAATAAAGGGAAGGGTTTTGTCAGCCTTGGCCAGGCAATAAACACCATCTTTGCTTGAAGAGAGCAGCTGGTTTGATTTTCTTAAGTTTTTTTTTTTTAGGTGGTGGCTTTTTTGGTAAGAGAAGGCTAGGGAGGGAGAAAAGGAGTATTATTTATTTGATTACGTTTGCTTATGTTTCTAGTGGGGGGCAAATTTCCCGCTAATGACTGCAACGCTGAAGGAGGCTGCTGAGCATTCCCAGCTCCGAACATCTGGAGCCTGCAGCCTCGCCGTGAGGAGGAGGAGGCACTGCGCCTCTCCAGCACCCCATCCCACGGCAAGGTGATGGCTGCCTGCCCAAATCCCACCAGAACACAAGCACCAAAGCTGAAACACGCAGAGTTTTGGCCAGCGGGGCCAATATTAAAAGCACAAAGAGGGGTTATGAAAAAGTCCTCAATAGGGAGCTCAAGCAGATAATGTGTGTTATTGGTTCATTTCACTTGCTTCAGGCTTTAAGATGGATGGTGGTATCAGGTGGCCCTGCCCTGCACGTGCTGTTTGTCTCCACCACTGCAAGAGAAATATATTCAATAAAAACATGATAATTAGTGCTTTCACCTAATGGCAATGCTCCAGGAGCTGAAGACTGGAGGCAAACAGCAGAATTATGAGACTTGTGAGAGCTCGTCTCAGACTTCTATCCTCACTCTTGTAATACTTGGTGGGTTTTTTTTGAAAATCCCCAGTCCCAGAATCACAGTGTTGATCCCCTCCTGCCATCAAGGGATGGCCTGAGAATCACAGCTCTCCATTTCCTGACCCTGGAGACGGGAAGAAGATCTAAAATATGAGACAAATGTAGAGTCTTAGAAACCAGACAGCAAATAATGATAATTCAGTGTGAGTTACATTAAAGGCAGTAAACCTTCCAGGTCTGTATTTAATCGCTTGCTCATTCTGAGTCTTGTCTGCCTGGTTGGCGTTGTCCGTATCCGTGCGGGAATGGCAGTGCCCTTCATGCCAAATATATAATTTCTACTCTCCGTCAAATCCCATTGCTCTAAGCTGCAGTTTACCCAAATAACTGTGTTTTTTGAGGTGGAGTGGTGCGTGCTGCCTCCTGCCTTCCCAAGACCTTGGAGGTGCCCAGTAAAACTTTAAAGAAATGGTGTTAGGAATAAATTCCTGAAGGACTGCTACAACCACCATCAGTCAAACCTGGCCTTAGTCTGCTGGGAACCGGGAAGTCACGCAGCCACGCTTACGTCGCAGCATGACACAGGCTGTGAAGAGCTTTGTCACCTCTGGTTTAGCTGGTGGGTGTCGAGCTGTGCGTGCAAAGCAGAGCAGCTCTAAGAGGAGATGCCAGAGCCTCAGAGGACAAGGACCAAGAGAGGGAAGAGGGACAGGCAGCAGCCCCAGGTGCTAGATATCATGCAATCAGGTGAGCACTACTTAGGCTCTGCTTGGTCTCCGGAGCAGAATTCCCAAATCTGAGCAGTCTCAGCTGTATTTGAGACAGGACAGGGCATGCTGAAGCTACTGGGTTATTCACAAAGCACGAAGATTGTGTCACAGAATGGTTGGGGTTGGAAAGGAGCTCTGGAGATCATCTGGTCCAACCCTCTGCCAGAACAGGGGCACCCAGAGCAGGTGGCACAGAATGGCATCCAGGCGGGTTGGGAATGTCTCCAGAGTGGGAGACTCCACCACCTCTCTGGGCAGCCTGTGCCAGCACTCTGCCACCCTCAAAGGAAAGAAGTTCCTCCTCACCTTCACATGGAACTTCCCACATTCAAGTCTGTGCCCATTACCTCTTGTCCTATCCCTGGGCACCGCTGAAAACAGACTGGTCCCATCCTCCCGGCACCCTCCCTTTAAGAGTGCCAGGTCCTAACAGGAGTTAGGCTTCTAGAGATGCTTTGTGCATCGATTTATTCATATCAGGCTCTTCATCCAGGCTCAGAGATAGCAAATCTTCACCTCTGGTGCTAGAGAGAGCAGCTTCATTTTGTATAGCTCCCTGCTTTCCCCTGTTCCTCCCCCACCACGTTACTCCTGCACAACAGTAACGTGTGGGTTGCTGTACTTCTCTCCATATCCCAGAGAACAACATCTGGCTGTGAAACGGTCCCCCTCTAGTCCCATGCCCAGATGATTTTTCAGAGATCTCTTCCCTCCTCACTGGCAGATACTCTCCAGCCAGGCTCCACCTCAAACCTCTCCTGGGCTGCTGGTCTCAAAGCACTCTAAAGAGACCCATTATCCAGGAGACAGATGTCTTGGGCTGCCCAGCTTTCCTGGAGGAAAGCAGCACACAGGGTAGTTTTGCGGTAGCGTCTTTTCACCGAAGCAAGCTGAATATACAGGCAGTGAGCTGGACGCAGCAAAGAAATGTTTATGAAATTGTTTTCATGGACACTGCACATGTGGTGATATGTTTGTAAATCAGGTCACGCCACTTCCTGAAATATATGTGCAATGTTCTGGATATTTAATGAAATAAAGATGTAATTAGCTTCAGCTTTTTAATGCTTTGGGAAACAGCATCACCTTGGTTTGAAGGGAACCCTTAAATAAGATTGAGTTACCCTCCTGAGAAACCCACTGCAAAGATACAATCTAAGGAGGGAACCTGACCCCGCCAGGATTTCCTCTGCGCTGTGTTTGCATTGTATCAGCATCTAATCTGCAGCGCATATCTACATTTCTCTGTGTCCCATTCAGACCAAAAAAACCCAAGCCGAGTAGCTTCATTCAATGTTAAAAAGAAAAAAAAAAAAAAATTTGCTACAGGAAGGAAATTTTAAGGTTATACTCTGCATGGTATGGAGTGCATTTTTAAAGCATCTGAAATGTTAGAGGTCTCCCACGTCCTTCAAAACCCATAAGAAGAAAGATAAAATGCTGCATAGCAAAAGGGCTTTAGGAAGATTTGCAGTGGAAAAAGAAAAGATTAAACATAAGATCTGGGATGCCAGTGACCCATGCGCGTTTTTCAGTGAACAGCAAAATACCATGAAAGAATTCAGTCCCCTTCATGTAATCAGCCACCAGAGCAATGCCTGAGGTATCCCGAGATACCAAATCCACTCGAGGTCTTCTTAAATACCCAGCTACTTATCCCCAGTTCCTTATCTTTTGACCAACAAAGCTTCATTTTGAGAGGAAAGGGATGAAATATTCGAATAGGATGCTGTCAAGGCTGGTGAGAATTTTGTGGGAGATGCAGAAGAGGTGTGCCTAGCCTGAGGTCACGTCCCCATGCTGAAGGCATGGCTATAAACAATACACATGTGTTTTAAGACATCCAAAAGCAGCAAAAGTACTCAGCAACACAGCCATTGCAGCAAATAAGTCATTGCATTGTCCACTTCCCCAACCAGAGCTAAGAACAGCTTTCTCGCCTTCCAGCAAATAAAGGTAATATTAACCAGCTGAAAAACGGGAATTTGAAATATAATGAAAGACGATTGGTTTTTTGTGTGGGCAGAGGGAGGGAAGGTCTTTAAGCCCTTCACTGGAAATTCCTAGTCTTGACCCTACCCCAAGCTACTGCAAGGCAGATTCTGTTACCCAGTGATCCATCAGGCATGAGGACCTGGAGGACCTGGAGCACGGCTAGCTGGGCAGGTCTTGTCTCCATTTAGGAGTCACAATTTTCCTTTTATAGAGTCTTCAGGCCCCTGACGGGGGAAATATCTTCTAGCACTGTGGGAACAGAGCAGTCTACCGTGCAGAGAAATATGTTGACAAAAAAATCCTGCTTTCAAAAGAAACATTAGGTTCTTTTTCAAGAGAAAAGGAAACTTGAATTTGTTTTCAGGGCTGGAAATTCATTCTGTACTATTCGAAAAAGACTCCTAGGAGTCAAGGAAAATGACAGTAAAAGTGAGAAATGTTGAAAATGGAAAGAAGTGGGGAAGGTTGCAGGAGACTCTCAGGGCCTGGGTGCAAGGAAGAGAGAGGTCAGTGTGCAGCCTTGCAAGAGGTGCTGCAATTACTTGTTGGAAAATGAGGGGGCTCGTTGAATTTGGAGGGTGTTTCATTGAAAGCCTTCCAATTTGGAGAAGCACTGAACTTCCCCTGAACTTCGCCCCAAGGTGAAACCGTCTCTTGCACCCACAAAGCACAGGCTCCCTAAAAACACCACCTGCTTCTCCCCTTCTCCTCTCCATCCCTCTTAATATCGCTGTTCTCAAGTTTCCTGATGTGCCGTTTACGACAGAAATAACCCGCCTTGGCACTGACACTTGAATTTCACTTAAGGTTCATCGCATTATTAATGACAAGATCAATATTGCCAAAGCCGCAATAAGAGCTCTTACCATTCATCCTCCTCCCGCCCCTCCCTTTCCCAGGCACCACGCTTTTTAATACTCCAGCTCTTCTCAAGGGTATTTGCCTCGGCGCTGGAAGGGGAATCGCCCGCCGCCGGGGACGGTTCATTCCATCCCCGACAGCTGCCCTGACGTATTTCTCCCGAGCCTTGAAGCCGGAGTGATAAGGCTCAGGAGTGGAATAACCCACAGACTCCGTCTAATCACGGCGACTGCCGTGGCCTTGCTGAACTCTCCCGCTACAATTAGGTAATCACGCTGGCAGACAAGCCTGATTCATATCGTTTTACCATCAGTAAAGCAATATCTATCACCCCTAAGACAGACCCGTTATTGCCACAAACCACTTCAACCTACCCAGTTAAAAACCCCTTGTAAAAGCAAAAAAAAAAAAGGACTTGGACATATTTTATGGCAAATTAACTTTTAACATATTCTTCCCCTCCTTACATTACGATCACATTCACAGCTGAAACTCGCTGTAATATCTGTGCTCCTCGCCAGCTGCGAGGTCGGGACTGGGCGAGGGCTGGCAGCACGCTCGGAGGCGTTGAAAGGGATTTAGGATCATCTGCAGCATTGAATTGCCCTCTCCTTTTGCTCATCTCCCTCTGTTGCCTCCAGAGGAAGCCCAGGCTAGGTGAGATTAGTTACATGGGATGCACCTTTCCCTAGGACAAGTCTCTGCTCCAAGGAAGGCAAAGGCACCCAAACTCAAAGTGAAGCTCTCTCTGGCCCGTTGATACTGAACTCCTTTAGCTCTGCTCCCACTGGACCCCAAATCCGAGTCAATGAAGACAAAAAAGACCCCTCACTGGTGCAAACGAGCTTCAGATCAGGCCTACAGAGCACCCTGGAAATAAAGGGTTCACCCAGCCCTTCCCAGTGCAGCCCCTCAGCAGCCCAGGGGAGGATGAGGGATTCATCGTGACCTCTCGCCTGCAGTAAGTTCTCGTCTGCTGCCCATCCAACAGGTCTTGAAGTTCCGTCCTCTAATTTTGGCTTAATTGCTCTTCTGGAAATGAGGTCTGGTCCTGCAGATGTGTGGTCAACTGCAGGGCTGAAAATACACAGGGTGTTTCAGTGGAGCCCATAGACCTCACTACTGAGGCTTGACCAGGACTCCTCTTACTTGAAGGCAGACAAGGCTCCACTTTGGCACTGCATTTCGGTTATTTTTCCCTGAAGGAAATGTCTTACAAATGCAGGGCAATGGGGAACTGAATCTCTATCATCCAGGGCCACGCATATTTTTAGTAAATTTTCTTTCAGCTTTGATTTTTTCAATTTCTTCTATTTCTATTTCTTCTAGACCCATACTTTAACAAAGCCAACAAAGTGCAGCCAAGCCATTCCGGAAAAACACCTTCACTACAGAACATGAACTTCCCATTATAGAGGCTGCATATGTGCACTGATTGATCCCCAAACTGGCATTTCAATTTATTTCCCACTGGAGGACTCATTCATTATGGTGAAATAGGACTATTAAATGCATGATAAAGCACATGTGTCAATAGATGAGGCTGGTGGTTACTTTACTGAACCTATGTAAACAATATCTGGTAAATAAATCTATTTGTGATCACATAGGACCTTTTAAAATTAATAAGGAAGCAGTAATTATTAATCAGCAGATTAAGAAATTATTGCTCATCCGCATTACCACCATGCACGCGTGTGTGCGCACGCACACACACAAAAACCCCACATTTTGCTGTTGTGTCCATGGCTGCAGGGCAAAGGCGGGTCAGATGCACAGATTGCAGGCAAACTGCCTGCAGACCCGCTCAAGAGTCCCAGTGGCCTCTTTCAGAAGCGTGCAGGTATGTGTGTGTTTGCGTGTCTATATGGGAGCAAGCTCTTATCTCCAGCAACAGGGAAAGACGCCCAGAGGACACCATGCNATAGATAGATAGATAGATAATAGATAGAAAATAGAAAGATAGATAATAGATAGATAATAGATAATAGATAGAAAATAGATAGATAATAGATAGATAATAAATAGTAGATAAATTATAGATAGATAGATAGATACATGATAGAAAGTAGATAATAGATAGATAGATAGNTTTTTTTTTTTTTTTTGTCTTTAACTGATTTTCCACCCAACCAGACTCTGGGGAGAAGCAGGATGACCATGCAGGAAAGGTGTACCTTTCTTTTTAGGTAGGTAGGTAGGTAGGTAGGTAGATAGATAATAGATAATAGATAGAAAATAGATAGATAATAGATAGATAATAAATAGTAGATAAATTATAGATAGATAGATAGATACATGATAGAAAGTAGATAATAGATAGATAGATAGGTAGATAGACAGACAGACAGATAGATAGATATGTGTTTGTGTGTGTGTGTGTGTGTGTATTTTTTTTCTCTCCTCTGCCTGCAACAAATGAAGAAAAAGCAACAAAAAGAAAAGCTGAGCAGGTTTTCTCTTCACTGAGCTGGCTTGCAGGATCTCCCTCGCAGCCTTTGGCCTCCCGATCCCTCTCTTTCCTATGGCTTCACCTTCTCGCTTTGGGAAGGTCACCGAGGCCACTTAGGCTGGCCTTGACTCACCATTACACGCCCCCATCCTGGGCCCCAGTATGCAGTCTTTTCTGTCTTGTCACAAGTCTCCTTGCAGCAGGTTTTACCCTCTGTCTACACTCACCCAAAGATACAACAACTTGGAATAAAAGCAGTAGCTGTGGTTGTGGCTGGGTGCTGGGTGGGGAGACATGAGGCTGGCGCAGCTGGATGGGGGCACCAAACAGTGCCCTCAGCCCCTAGTGCTGAAGGTCACCTACTTTCCCATCAGTTTTGGTAAGTTAAAGTCTGGCACCAAGGAAACTCATCATACAACTGATATAATCCTACTGCTCCCACTTGTTCCTTTGAATCTTCTTTAAAGTTTGAGGAAATGAAACAAAAGCCTAAACACAACCCCAAATTCTGGAGATAGAGGGCTCCCTGAGATCTTCACGAAGCAATAGAGATTTCAAGTGAAACTTCTCACACTGGAATAGCTAAAAGAATATTTTCCACATTTCATCACATTTCCTCAGATCTAATTTTTACCTTGCTGGACAGTCCAGTTGTTAGTGCTCACCACTGGGTACCAGTGGAGAACGTGGGACAACAGTGCTCAGCAGGGCAGTGGTCTGCTTCAAGAGGGACAGAGGGAAGACAGCGATGGCAGAGACAGACAAGACAATGAGAAAGGAAAAAGAAGAGGGAGGAAGAAATGGACCTTTCCAAAATCAAGAAATATGAGTCCTTAAAGAGTCTGAAATGGGACAGAAGAAGCAGCAGTGGCCAGAGACAACTTTCTGTACAACTGCTGTACAAATCAAACCAGACTGGTTCTTTTTTGAGGACATTGAACAGTCCCACAGCTGCTGCAGCAATCCCATAAAAAAATGAAGGCCAGAATTTATTTTCTCCTTTTTTTTTTTTTTTTAAATAAAAAAGGTGCTCAAAAAACCCCAAAACAAAGAAAAAATATTCCCAAACAAACAAACAAAAAAAAGACAGCTCAATTCCCCTTTGGCCGTGTTCTTGGACCTCCAAGAGACCAATGTCAAGCTAAATAGATGTGACATAACTCAGCAAATTTTCCTGAGCTCTAATTGAATTATAAGCCATTACTTTATGGCTGCGTGTTCCAAAGCCTGCATATTCCCTGCCCGGCAGAGAGTGATTTACGGGTATAGCAGGGCACAGACAGCTCACGGCAGGGTCAGTGGGCAGGATGGGCTACGGAGCTTCCCGGGACCATTCCAGGTTACGGCGGTGAAGCGACGTCTCGGATGTGCAGGTCGGTGCTGCTGAACGCCTGAGGATGGATCGCAGAGCCGTAACCAAATGCCCTCACGCGCTGATTTAAGTGAAACAGAGGGGGGAACTAGTGACACACGAATGGCCATTTTGGTCTCCATCCTAAGATAAATCAGTTATCTGTTTTTCCTCACTGTGCAGGCAATGGCAGTTTATGAAGCAGCTGTCTGAAAGGAAATTTACTGGACAATTAAAAGTGCTGACTTTCAAGCAGTGCTCTCGAGGTGGAGTCGAAAATTATTGGGTGTGAAATGCAAATAGATTTAACAGTTTTACTGCTATTTATATGACGTTCACCCATTCCCAGCTATTCCCCCCCCCCCCCTTTTTTTTTGCGCTGATTTTAAACGGTCCCAACTTTCACAGGTTTTAACAATCTCAGACACATGCAGTAAACCCTGAAGCACGCTCCAAGGCTGAACAAACCCAGATCAGTGGTGTGTGCAGTGAGGGAGGGTAGGTGAAAGTAAATTCTATCCCAAACCCCTAACAAAATATTAATTTAGAAATAAGCCCGTAATTACATTCAGCTTTGGGTCTGCCCCACAATCCTCTGAGGCGGTTCTTATTCAATAAGGTTTTGGCCAGGACCCAACAAACCTCCTACTTGAATAATCACAAATTGACCAAATTAGTTGCTCTCCGGCTCTTGGAAAACCTTCCCTGAGGAGGGATGTGGGAAACCCAGAGTGTGGCGGTGGGTCAGGCTCCGGAGAAATCTTGTTCCCATGGAGCACCCATTTCCCCAAGCGCTCTCCTGAGGTTCAGCATGATCTATCAGAGCTCAGATGGAGTTTTTATGAGGTTTTAGTCCCTGACTGCTACATTGCATTAATGACCAAAACAATCCATGGCTTAATTAAAGATCAACTGTTAAGATCGGCTAAGCGAGATTGTCTCAGGTTGGCCAGGCAGGGCCCTGGAAGAAATGTGAAGAGATGAAAAACGTTGAGAGAAGCAAAGTGAAGCAACCCCTCCGGAGCCTCCAGCACTGCAGAATGAGAAGTTTCATGCTTTTTGGCTCATCTGACTTCTTGGTTTAATCAAGGACAGGTATCTATTATTCCTGCCTACCTCCTCCTGGATCTCACTTCAGAAAAGGTGCCACTGAAATGCTTGCTACGGAGAGGGATTTTTGTGTGTTACTTGTAATGGATCTCTTGTACCCACAGTATCTGGTGCTGTAAGATTTACCACTGCTGGGGAGAAATGTTTGCTTCTCAGGCATTTTAGGCTGTTGTGTGAGCTCCGTTGTACAAAACAACTCTAATCTCAGTCTGCTTTGGAGCCAACTCTACACATCCATTGTTTAGTTCACTGGTTTTGTGCTCGTGACCTTCATTATCTTTCACGAGGGGGATCAACAGCCTCCCCTACAAGACCCTTCCATCCTAATCTTGTCTGTGAAATAATATTTGTTACTGTTTAAAAAATTACCACAGCTGGATTCACAGGCCACGTTTGTGGGTGAAGTATCTGCTCTTAGCGTGTTCAGATAGGCACATCCATCCGTACATTCACTCATCCGTCTGTCATGCCATCACTGTGACCTCAGCTCTGCACAATTCGCTCTACTAAATAGATGTACCGGCACCAGAGTCCGTACAAAACTCACCCATTTACCTCCCTGCCCTACGGAGAACTCTGCTCATTTCGCTGGATTTCTTTCCCATCTCTTTGAATGCAGCCCTGGTGAGAGAGATTCGGCAAACAAGTGTTGAAGCAAAACCATAAATACGATTTGTCTTGATTTAGTCGCACCAAGGGGCTCACTTTGCCACCACCCCTCTGCTGCCCTAGATGTCCCCCTATGGCTATGGTGAGGACATGAAAGACTCTTCCAGATATCGCAGATGTGGCTTGTCTGAAACAAAAGCAAGTTGCAGGAAATACACCCGATCTCTCTGAAATCGAGGTATTGTGTCACCACACAACTGCCTCGGGGCGCCTGCAGTCAGTTATGCCGTGGCCCCACATATTGTCTGAGGATCAACACCTACTTGCCACAGTCAAGGTGGGGGTCAGCCACCCCCTCCCAGTCTGGGACTGGGGTCGAGCAGAGCGCGGAGGGACTGGTACAACCTTCAGTAGGTCTCTCTCTTCCTCCTCCAACCCCCCCCAGCAAATCTGACCCACAACCTTCTGTTTACAGCTGCAATTTTAGAGATCTATTCAGGTTTACCTCCATTTCTCCTTCTACAAAAATTAAATCAGATCTGGAGAAAGCAGAGCAGTGTCTTGAATGCGAATGCCTTCCCCTCCACCCTCCCATTACAGAACTTGTGTTCCTGTAACTCACCCATCAAGGCAAACCCCCCAAGATCCTTCCCTGCAATCCAATAAATAATAATAATAACCATTCTGCCAACTCGTATTTCTGCAAGCTGGCACTGATTTATTTTTTTGGCTCTTGCATCTGAAATAACTGAAAATTTTCAATGGGATAATGAAAAATCTCACTTTTTAATTCCGAAGTGAAGTTTGCCAACCTGGAAGGTCTTTAATAATGATTTTCTGATGAACATACACTCACTGGGTCTCCACTTGGCAGGTACATTTTGATTAAATCCGTCTATATCTGTATATCATATATGCAAATGTAATTATAATCAGTTGGGGGGGGTGGGTGAACAGTACAAATTTGGGGATCCATTCAAATAGCTTTGACTTAGAAGAAATGGTGCTCCTAATACAAATAAATAGGACAGCTCAGTGAAAACCGTGCCCGTGCCAAGGGGATTTTGCTCATGGCACAGAGCAGAGTGGGAGCGCTCACAAGCAGTTGCCGTACTTTTGTCTGGGGTTTCCCAGCTGGAAATGTCTGTGCTTGCACCATGTAGCTTGCAGGCAACAAGTCTGGCTCCTCCAAGAGGCATCACAACCGCTACTCCCCTTCTGTATGGATGGGATGTAACCTACGTGTGTTGGTGTTCGATGGCTATTTTGCACAGGAGCTCTCAGCCATAAAGACGATGCACCGAAGGGCTGGTGTTCCCAGCCAGAGAGAAGAGGGAATGTCCAGGAAAATCTGCCTGGAGGCAGTGACCTCTCAAGCCAGAATTAAGGATTAAATTAAATGCTTCCTGCATGCAGCGGAATACGTAGGCGTACCGATATCTCCTCCCATGTGTTGGGCACTGTTGGGTGCCGTTCCTGAAACTGGAGGGTCCCATCCTGGCTGCAGAGCCCCCAGGGCAGGGGTGGCCACAGCTCTGTTATAGAGACACGCGGCCCTGGGAGCCGAGTGCCTGAATCTCGTGTTCCACAGGTAAAACGCTGTACGTCCGTGGCGGACACGATGCGAAGGACGCTTTAAGGGTGGGTCCAGCTGATTTGGGATTTGCTGAAAACTACGTCAACAGGGACTAAGCAGAGCAGACAGTGTTAAGGGCAGTGCTCTTGTTTTCAAGAGCACTCTTAGCCCCCATTAACCCTACGCAAGTAGCAGCTATTTGCCATTGTGCAGAAATGTGATAACCCCAAATCTTTTGTGGTGCGTCCCAAACAGGGCTGCAGTTCCCAGATTGCCAAATAAGCGTGTGGGGGGGAGGAACCTGAAGAGTGGTTGAAATTACAGGATGGTCAGCATAAATAAATGCCGAGTCTGGAGTTCCTCCTGCACACCTCTGGATTCATTCCCTTGGGCTCCTGTGGTGGTACAAAGCCAGCACAAAGAAAGAGAGAGCTGGGCTCCTGATAAATACATATATACATGAACATATGTATATAAATATATCTATACCCGTATATTATTATTGCGCTATGAAACAGTGGTCTTTAATTCTTTGTCTGTGTTCCCTAGCCAGACTAGCTCCAGCAAGGTCCAGCAAGTCTGGAATCCAGCAAGACCAGATTGTAACATATCCCGTGTTAGCTAGTTGGTGGGGGGGTGGGCGGGAAGGTCTTTATCTTTTCCTGTTTTGCATTTCCCAGGAAGAACCACTTGCAAAAGAAAATCACGTTTGGACTGCGTGCAGTTTTGCATTAACCAGAACAAATTAATACAAACTTCAGGTCACGGTCCAAATAGTAAAGAAAGTAAAAGAAAGGAAGAACAGAGCAGAGCTAAAGGGTTGCCTAGGGCATTTGATTTTGTAGCTGCCAAAATGTCAAAAGTATGAGGCTGTACCATGGGGTGGGGACAGGCACACTTTAGGATGGACTTGTAGACTCAGAGGAGACTTCTAGGTGGGATTTCATAGTGAATGGAAGATATAGCTGGACCAACAGACAGGAAATATCTTAACCGAGAAAATACAAATGGAGGTTTTAGGAAGAAATTAGGGGCACAGGGTCAGTGGAGAAAGGAAATTGTGCATAAAGTTGAAAGTTGTGTTTGATCTTTCCGGATCAGCATTTAATAGGAAGAAGTCCAGGCACTACCTGCTGTCCAGTCCAAGGTATGGACTAGCCATACTTCAACTGAGACAACCCACAGAAAACCAGACGCCTCCTGATCTCTGACCTATTTGTTTAGTAAGTTGAGATCAAGTTCAAGCGAGAGCTACATGTTCTTCCCTAAGTGATGTGACTTAAATGTGGTCAGCAATGAGCCGACCTTCTAATCCCATGTGGCCACTGGACCAAATGTAGTCTGACTGCCACATCTGGAATGAAACAGCTGGCACCCAAGCGGGAATGGAGGTGGGAGCAGGATGGGTAGAAACTCTTCCATAAGGCTACTTCATTTCAACAGTGTCAAAAGATTTTGTTTCAAATGTCACGTTGATTCATTTCATTTTGACTTTTATATTAAAACACTAATTGTATTATATATAAACATTGACATTCTATGAATATATTAATACATTAATAGTGTGGTATAATGTAACAGTCAATACATAATTAATGGAAATGACAGTGCACATACCAGATGTGTGAGCCCTATCAAAAATGAAACTTCTTATGGGCCCAAACATTTGCAGAATTTCTTTCTGCCTTAGATTTCGTCTGTTCCTCTCACATTGGATCAGCCAAAACTCTCTCGCAGAGATCTGCAAGGAAGAAGGAGCTTGTAGGTTGGCTGCTAGCAACTGCACAGCTTGTACAGGTTCCCACCTGTCCTCACATAACCCAGGGCAGAACACATTTGGACAGAAGACCTGTGTCCTCAGTCCTGTTTTAAACGTGTGACCCTTTTTCACATCCTCTTTCTCTCATTTTCAGCTCCAGGTTCACGGGGTCCTTTCCTCCACGCTCCCTCCAGCCCGTCATGCCCAACACAGCACTTCCAGTGCAAAGGTCCACATTCATTCCCCTGCTGATGACACCGAGAGGAGCAGGAGACAGTGCGACTGCTCAGGTACAGGTATGAGAAACAGGAAAGTTTTAACCAAAACCAAAATTCAATGAAACCGCAAAAAGGTTTGATTTTTGACTGAACTCCTTCTGGCAACAGCTGCTGCCTTTGCACACGATTGGTGACAGAACTTTGCTGTAGTTAAGTACCCACTAACACTCATTTTTTGGGAGCATCTAGAGCTGGTTCCATCACATGGAAAATATGGTCACATTTTTCCTTAATTTTTAAACTGAAGTAAAAAGAAAAAAAGAATATGTTTGGGCCTCTTGGTTTTTGGAAAACAAAAACTTTTTTTTTTTTTTCAGTTGAATCCTTAAAATCTGTTGCCAGACCCCCAAAGCTTTTGGGGTTTTGTCCAAAAAAATAATACAATTGGGTTTTGAGGTATTCTTTTGGCAAGAAAGCAACATTTTGAGGCGCACAGATGCTTTCTGTAGGAAAATGTCATCTTGTCAAAAGCACAATCTTCCTTCTTAAAGGACGTTTATGCCAGAAAGTGTTTGATCAGCTCTGTTAGCATCCCTTATCCTCTTCCAGGAATAAGCGACATGGTGGCTGCTTTTTAACAAGATGAGCCTTCCAAGAATAGTTACTGAGGAATCATGAATTTCTGATCATATCAGGGCTGGGTACATAGGATTACGAAAGGAGCCAGTCTTATATTCCAAACCATAGGATCCACCTATAGCATGGCGTGCAATTGCTGTTCATAAAGTGACTCCATACTTAAATGCAATTCCTCTGTTGTATAAATATATATTTCCTCGGCGGGACATTGTGGTTACTTTAAGAAGCTGGAAGACATCAGAGCATCACGTTCCAAGCTTGGCATTGAACAAGAAGCCACCAGAATTAAATCAAAGTGCTTCTTTCTGGCAGGCGAAGCAAGTGTAATGAAAATTCCAGCCTTGATCCACTGCCAGGGGTAGGCAGCAAATTGAGTGCATGCCTACCACTCCCAAACTGAAGTCCCTCAGTCTTGCCCGAGATGCCAGCTACCAGAAGTACAAAAGATGAAAACAGTCTGCCAGACACAGCAAACCAAAGCGCTCTCTTCATTAAGAGGAGCTTATTACTTTCCTCCAGCTCCACCCATGAGCAAATCCGTCCTGCTCCATCTTGTTGAGACTAATGCAGGGAGGTTGACTGCTCATGGTGAACTTGGTATTCCAGGAAAGCCTTTGAGGTGCCTCCTCCAGCCACCGGGACCTGCCCCAATTCCCGCCCAAAAGATGCACATTCTTTCCAACTGCAAGGTACTAGATCACCACAGTTACAGAGACAATATCCAGTGAGGCTGGATGGAGAACCGAGGAGAAACATCACCAGGAGGAGAGGAGACCATGTTTGGAGAGGAGGCAGGTTCACCAGGCTGGGTTGCTTTCTTTCAGTCTCAAAGATCTGAGTAACATCAATTATTAAGAGGAAGTGAAGCCGCCTGTCTTCAAAGCAGAAGTATCTTAATGGTGGTGTGTGGCGTGTACACGGCAGCTGCTGCTGTGGGGCCGCGTCAGGCTGTCTGCCGCGCCGGCTTGGGCAGCTCCCCCTCCGCTCATGATGGAGGGAGCCGTGGTCCCACCGCTCCAGACAGTACGGAGCCTCAAACGCACACCCAACCCGCCCAAATGGAGACATCGCAGCAGTCACAAAAACTACGTGGGGAATTTGTGTTTGAGGGCGATATTCAGATCACCCACCTTTTGATGCTGGCGCGCTGAGATTTCCCATCTCACTGATGAGTCCCCTCCACCCCAGACCTCCTCTTATCCTCCATCTGTGTAAAAAACACGTTCATGCAGATCTACAGCGGACAGGGCTTGTCCCACCACACACTCCCGCGTTGGTCTCCGGGACCCTGAGCCTGGCACAAGCCATCCGACGGGAGAGGGGCAAAGACACCATCTTTACTTCGCTGGAGAAAATCATACTTGGCCTTCACACGCCTTGTGCCTCCTGAGCACCTCCACTGAGGCTACAAAATTGCTCCAAATTAAGAGAAATGAGGCTAAAAAGCAATCTTTTCCTGCTGGCCTGCTGTAGCTGCAGTTAAAAGCTTGGGAATATCGCTACAGTACTGGATTCGGGGGGGTGGGGGTGTTAAGGGGAGGGTTTTCGAAACGTCTCAGCCCTATTTTCTTAGGGACTGTAGTGAGAACAAGCTTAGATCAACACTGAGTGCTTTTGAAGGTGCCATCCTGCACAGAACAAGAAAGTGAGGCTTTGAAAATACTGAACAAAAAAGGGCCCTTTGACATTTTTATTTGAAAGTTGGAAGAACAGCATATCCCAATAGATAGATAAGTGTAAGAACACCCCCTTTAGAAAACACCAGCAGATGTCTTTATCTATACATTTATTTCAAGACACGTGGCCATTTAATAATTAATGTCTATAAGTGCCTAGCTATGAAAATGCAGAATAAAATATTAAATAGAGTCGGTACCAAATGGGAGGACTTCTGAAAGGGAATGGATGAGAGCCATGTCATTCACTATTCCCAGGGAACAGCCCCAAGGATCTAGAGCAGAATGAATCCAGGTGGATGAACATGAAGCGCTTGGTAGCAGAAGAGAAGGTGGGCCACCGATATTATTGTCAGAAGCCCTGGCTCCTCGCAAAGTGGGACACAGGGGAGACAAATCACTCCCAGCAGTGGCTGCCTTGCTCCCTGTGCCAAATTTAGCCTGAATTTTGACCAGGCACATGGTGAGGTCTGTGGATCAATATGAATAATGAAGAGTGAAGCTCCTGGAGATAACAGGACAGGCTGAGATGCATGTTTAACATCCTTCCCCGTCTTTTCGTAAGCTCCAGGTCCACTTCTGATAGACAGGGTGCTTTGGAGCAACCTGAGAGTAATCAGCCTTAAGTTGGACTGAGCCATTTCTATTAGTGCTTCTGGCTAGAGCCGAGGTTATTAATTGCCTCAAGACTAAGAAAACCTAGGTAGGATGTTGATATAGATATCAGGAGTATTTAGTGTAATAAACAGCTTGGAAGTAAAGTTAAACCTCACACTCCGGAGCTCGAACAAATCGCTATTAGAAACCATGCTGAAACTACTGTGGGTTACAGATAACCACGTGTCTGCTTTCGCTAGGAATTTTACTTCTTTGTCTGGCAGGGGCAGTAGTTTTGGGAAGACTTATTTGTTCAGGTTTTCCCGGNGGGGGCGGTTACCTGTGTTTCTATTTTTCCAGGATTCCTGATTGGAGCAGATGTGCAGTGTTTCCAGCTGGGCTGATGACTAGCAAGGCATGTGCAAACCCAACACACAATATGCTTGTGGTAGAGCCAACACTTCTGGTAAGTGCTGGCCTTCCCACAAGCGTGTCAACAGGGGTGCCGGCTGCACGTCAGCCTCCAGAAAGGCTGGACATGAGCCCTACAGCTCACATCTGTCCAGGAAACCCTCAACAAATGTGCAGCAGCGCTGGGTGCTGGCAGGGAGACCCAAGATGCTGGGTTTGACAGCTCTGTTCCCATGCCTAAACTCTCCTCTGCACCCTCACCAAGCGCTGCTTCGTGGTATGCCAGTACAGCAGCGTGCCTGCCTGCCCCACCAGATGGACTTTGGTTTCCACCTATACATAGCTACCTCCGTGGTGAGACTGTCCTGCCGTCCTCTGCTCCCAAAAATTGGCACTGCCAGCAATAACCCCAGCAGACAGGTGCTACAGTGCTGTGTGCGGAGGGGTAGGAGCAAACACAGACATGGAGAGCTTGAGGAGAAGCCTGCAAAAGGGAAAAGTGGGGCTTTTACCTAGGATGCATTGGAGCTGTTTCCAGCAGGCAGCAGGAGCTGACCAAAACGTGAGATTTTCGGGGAAAAGTAAAGACATCGCATTGACCATGAGCAGAAGAAGGAATCGGCGCTGGGCCCAGGGCAGGTCTCCCTCGCTTGGGTTTTATAATCCAATTCCACACATCAAAATGCTTTCTTGAAAGCAAGAAGAGACTCTGGAATCCCGTTTCATAACATGAGGCCAAATTTTCAGCTGGCTGAAATCTCCATAAGCCCAACCCAGCAAGCCTACAACCAGCTCAGATATGTCCTGTTCAGCCTGAAATCGAGAACCTCCTCCATATGTTTGCCCTCCAACTCCTCACAACGAAGGAAAGCATGAATACTCTGAATCATCCCCAGCCAACTGTATATTCGTTATTTTCTGTATTTATTTCCAAGTCCAGGATTAAGAAAATGACTCCAGTACTATGACATCCATACAATTAAATGTATCGTTTTTCCCATCAACTGCCTGGCTGTGCCAAGCCGGGCAGCTCGGATCCTGTCACCATATGGAATGCATCTCTGCCTGCACAAGACCCGAACGTGACAATTAGAAACGGGCTGGGTTTTCCCCCCACCCCCATAAGCAACAAAGCACTCTGGAAGCATTTAGTGGGGATAGGAGGACTTCATTGTATTAGCCAAGCAAGGAGTATTTATCAGCCCTTTCCACCGGGACAGAACCATGAGCTTTAACTGATAGCCGTCGCAGGAGATGATGTGGAGGGACCCATGCGGAGGCTGTTGCCCAAGTCTTCCTGTCCTAAGCAGGACCAATGGCCCCGTGACCTCCAGCGTAGCTACTAGGATCCTGCTTAGGGATCTTCCCCACCCTCAGTATCTCCCCTCCAGCCACATCCTGGCAGAAAATGTTACACAGAAAGATACAAAATGTAAGGAATTGTGGAGTAGTTAGTCCCTATGGCCATTTGGTTGGGGCTTTCCTAGACAGCTATCAGAGATGAGGGGAATCCTGCTTCTTTTAAAGCCACGAGAGCTCCAGTTCGAAGCTATCTATTATGCAATTCCCCAAAAGCCATTTGAAGGTACCAGCCTTTGCTCCCTATCCCTTTTGCTAAAACAGAAGGTGTTCCCCAGTAAAACCACACCACAAAGGTTTAGCTGGAAAGCAAGTGCTTAGCACCATGCAAAGAGCACAAAGAGACTATTCCTTTCCCAGAGTCCTGCTCTTCCCATGCCCATCTTCCAGCAGGTGATCTCTGAAGAAAAGGGGACTCTGCTCTGCCAGGCAGATTGTGCTGCCAAAGCTGAGCAACGGGAGCTGCTTTCACAGACATGGACATGACCGAGGAATTAACCTGACCTTCTCTGCGCTTGTTGAACCTGGTCTGACCTTCTCTTTGCAACCTCCTGAGATGACCTTAATCTTATTCATGTTCTCACTGCTCCTGAGGTTGGGTTACACCCTTGGTTCTGGACTGTGTTTTAAGTCTCCCATGAATAACAGTGTCAGATCCTCACACAGCTATCTCAGGAATGTGGCCAGGCTGATCTCCATGCTTACTCAAGGTGACATTGATTCATTCTCCCTCTCACTGGCCAGATTACATTATAAGAATGCGCTTCATAACATCCTCGCTCATCCACCAGCACCACCCTGCTCCCATCCCTGACCTCCAGCTTTGTCAGCCCTCCACTCTGGGATTTAGGGTTTTCTCATCAACAGAACATGCAACCAGAGGCACTTAGGGTTTGGGACCAGGCTGAGAGATTACATTTAGAGAAGCATCAGAAGTCAGGTTTTGAACTGAGGTCCTACCCCTACACTCCAATCATTTCGTGCTCACACACCAATGCAGAAACCAGACGCACCTCCAGGGACAATAAAAGAGTTGGGGATGGGAGGACCTTCCCCAGGTTCAGACCCCAAGACCCATCCAAACGGGAAGAATTACATCTTAAATGATTTGCAAGAAATTGCTTCCATATCCAAACCTCTCACATGGGATTGCAGCCTGCTGCCCGTTCCTGGCCTGGACCCACGCCACCTCCCTGGGTACCTGTGCTCAAGGCAGCACTGAAAAAGAGATATTTTTGCTTAACTGCAGAGGCAATCTATTTATAATAGGTGGCTGAAAGGTGTTAGGCAAAGGACTAGGGTTTGTGAAAAACATCCAGGTCTTTGTTTTCTCCAGGCTTCTGGGGAGAGCTTAAATAAAGGATTCGGCTTTGGAAAAAGAAAGCAAGCAAGGAAGAAAAAGACAGATAGACACCTGGAATGCTGAACAAGGCCCTCTGCTCAGGCTGACCTAGTTAGAGTGTTTGGGGAAAGCACTGCAATCCTGTTCAACAGGAGGAACAAGCAGCCAAGGGCTGAGTTCAGCCTTGGAGTAAACATGCACAGCTCTCCCCACGTGAGCCCGGCGCCTTCCACCACGTCTCCGTCTGACCATGACCATCAGAAGCTGCCAACCTCCCATCCAGCAGGGAAGCGGCAGCCCCGGAGCAAGTGCTCCTGCCCACGCCACACCGGGAGAGCCCAGATGCAGCATCCCCAAGGCCGATTTACGTGCCCACGGCCGGAGGAGGGTAGCTCTCCCCAGCTCAGCCCTGTGGCTGCTCGTGCGGTTCCTGTGCACAAACAATAGGGAGGACAAACAAACAGGCAGCGCCTCTGCCAAGGGAAACAGCAGCCGCAGCAGCCCTACCTCCTCCCTGCTCCATGTGTGGCCCCGGAGACGCCAGTCCCGTGGCAGTGACGTGCCACGCCGCAGTCATGCTCAAGTCAAAGATGCCGGGGCAGAGCGTGCCCCGCTCCCTCCTGCGTGCCCAGCATTAGCTGTGGGTGGGTGTTCTTCATGAAACCTTGCATGAAACTCAGCAGCCCATGTGTGGAAGGCAGGGCGAGACCGGCCACATGCCGTTGCATGACAGCTTGCCAGGGGAAAGGGCTGCCAGGCTCTGCAGAAGGCTCTGCAAAACCAGGAGAGCTTCGCTTTGACTCTTCCACGCGCTACGGTTCACGCCTGGAGGCGTTTCGTGAGCGGTTTTTTTTGCCTAGGCATTCCTAGGAGGAAGCAGAGCAGTTAAAGCCCGTGTCTGCAGGTGTGGGGTCTCGAGTCTGAGATCTGAGCTCACACCAAAGGCCACCTTCATATGACTTGGGTAGGGGAATCTAAGGTAGAAGGACACAAACGCTACCTTCGTTATATGGCGCTGGTCAGGGAAATCAACCATCTTCAACCTGTCTCAGAGAAGCAATTCCAGCTCTCTACAAAGCTCCTTTTCACATGGAACAGGGAAAACACCAAAAAACCTAGGAAACTAAAACTCTAGTTCACTGCCTGTATTCTCCTGCATACTGACAGAGGGCCCATCGAGTGAAATAACTGCTGAAACTTCGGCACGCTTCCTGCAAATTAAACCTATTTTTCAAGTTTACAAAATAGGAACAAAAAGTGCTGACTGTGGGACTGTCTTTGCAGGTTGAAGTCCATCCACTGGAAGCTGCCCTGGGAGAGCTGGGGCAAAGTGCAGGTTTGATTAGACGTTGCCAAACAAAACTGCTGGGATTTTTTGATATTCGACTTTATTTCTTTCCACTTGCTACTAATAACTTTGTACTAAAACCAATTTCAATTTTAAATCACGCTGTTCACAGGAAAAGATGTCAGCCTGGATGTTTCCTGAGGTTTGGCTTCTGTTCCCTTCAGATCACACCTCACTTCTAAAAGGCAACGTTTCGTAAAGCAAGTTGCTCAAGGTATTTTGGCACAAAGTGCTCCAGTTGTGAACAGGAGGGTAACACAAAGGTGAGATAAACAAAAAAGCTGTTTTGGAAACATGTGGGTTTAGATCAGTGCTTTGGCCATCATGCTGGTTCAGAGATGAGTTGTGCACTTCTTGCCCAACGCAGAACCAACTGGGGAAAATTCTCTCTGATAAACAGGGGTCAGAGGCGTGAACTTCTGAACTTAAAAAATAAAGTCAAAGAGAAGAAGTCAGGGTGAAGCTGCTGGACTCTCAGGAAGGAGGTCAAAGAGGAGAAAGCAAGTTAGTCACAGACAAAACAAACCCCAACATCTCTATCAGCAAGGCCTTGGAGAGATGTCGTGTACTGTAAACGCCGCCTCCCAGGTCAGTGTCCTTCAAGTCACGACCAGGACAATTTGTACTGTTAATTTTGCTGCAAGGGATGTGCACTCTGGACTGAGAAGAAACCCAGTGTTTGCTGTAACAGCCTCCCCTTCCTGATAAGAGCTGCCCTTGGGACAGTCCCATCGGTCTCGTAAACAACCAGACCTCCTGTTAGTCCTCAGCAGTAGCCCAATAAGCAATTTATTTCCTATTAGGTCTTAAGGCACTTCATAATATGCCAGTAGACTGCAGCACATTGTGCCAGACCAAAGCCACATTTCTATTAATATCTTCACCCTTTCCTCTCCCCAAAAAGCCTGCTCAATTTTTCTTCATTATAAGCACAGAAAAGCCTGGCCTAATAAAAATAAAGGCTGAGTAGCCAAGGCAGGGCTTCTCTTCAGATCTGGACGCTGAAATACTGCATTCCTTCAAGGATCTCAGTTCTCTCCAAACCTTGTCTAGAGCTGGTGCTATTTGGGGTTCGCTCTGCAGCAGGTCCCTAGAATACAGTAATTTTAAGCAGTGGGAGAAAACAATTCCCCAAAGCCCAGTTCCTCATTGCCCCAAGACAAAACCAGATTCTTTCTCTTTTAACAAAACCTCATTGCTGTAGATGAAAAATGTAAGTTTGGGTAGAAAATGTGAGGCCGGCTGATAAAATTTGGGATTTTTGTTATTAAAACAAACCCACAAGGCTAGATTGAATCTTTCCAGCCTTCTCTGCGTTTCCCTTTGCTGCTCAATTTCAGTTTGCATCCACACAGTTTGGAGCCCTGGTTTGAAAAGCCACACAGATAGCTAAACCTAGCTTAGAGCTGTGCCCAAGTCCCTCTTCCCCCATTATCCCTGTGCCATGTTTATGGGGCTGCGGAGAGCCAGGATTACCCTACGGACCTTAAGCATTCCTGCTGGGCTGCTGATGGTGCCTTGAGAGAACCCTCATGCTGGGTGAGGTCATGCGTTTGTCACCCACACCGTGCTCCAGCAGCACCCAGCTGTAGGATCCCTTCTCCCTCCTGCAACTCCAGCGATGGACCCAGATGACCGTTCACTCTGCCAACCAGCCGATGTCCATGGCTGCTGGCTGGGCAGAACCCATTTGCTTCCAAGAGGACCATTGAAGACAAACCCCCCAACTGCAGCATACAGCTGTGGGGTCTTCACGGCGGAGCCTGAAGCTGGGGGCTGTGATTGACTTTGTTCTGCACCCACCACAGCATGTGAAGTAGGGGTGCCTGCACCCATCACAAGTCCAACCACATGAAGACATGGACAAGGGAGTGGCAGACGTCAAACACCGAATCATTGAATGGTTAGAGTTGGAAGGGACCTTAAAGACCATCCAGTGCCACCCCCCTGCCCTGGGCAGGGACACCTCCCACTAGACCAGGTTGCTCCAAGCCCCGTCCAACCTGGCCTTGAACCTCCAGGGATGGGGCAGCCACAGCTTCTCTGGCCAAACATGTCCAAGAATTTCTGCTGATGTCCAGCCCCTTTCTCCTACTGCCTGTGAGCGTGGCGTCCACCACCTAAACCCACCTGGGAACCCATGGCAGCCCCTGGGTGCTGAGAGAAAATGCCACCAACGAGGCAGCTGTACCAGGGGTGAAGCCATGGTTTTCTTTCAGGGTCACTGAGGAAGAAGGTCCTTTTTTGTTGGCGATGAACAGGCAGTTTGTCCTTGCTCAGCACAGAACGTGCCGCCTGCTGCCCCATGTGACGTGTGTGAGCCAGGGTGGCACAGTCTGCCCGAAGCCTGATAAAGGCGCACTGTGCAGTCCAAACAAAGATAACTTTGGGAGCATCAGGTCAGAAAACACCATTTTTTTTCCTTCAGGGTGAGCCCCCATAAAAAGAAGAGCCAGGCTTGTTTCAGGCCAAGTGGAAACTTGTAAAAAGAGCCTTTTTCCATGCCCACTGGGATGCTCAAAGCTTACAGCAACTGTCCGCCAAACAAAAAAGCAGCGATGAGTGAAAGTGCATAGAATTGAGCGTTCCAGGCAGCAGAGCACCCACTGGTAGGAAGTGACTCAGCATTGATCAAAGGGAAAGGGTAAGCCTTGAACGATGCAAAAGCCAGTCCTGCTCTTCCTCCCCAGCAGCCACAACAGGTTGCACCAGCAGTCAGCTGGGAACTTGCTACTGGAGTTGGTTTTTACCAATAGAAAATAACATTTCTACAAAGCTGAGCTATGTCATGAGAAACTCTCCTTCCCACCCCACCTCCCCAACCAAACTGAATTTTTCATCCAGTGAATCAAAATGAAACGTTTCCTTTTGGACTGGTTTAAGCCAAAAGGGAATGTTTCATTCTGTTGGAATTACCTGAAACGTTCTATTTGAAAACGGGGCTCTAAGAAATCCAGCTCCGTTGCCCTGTTAGCGTATTACCTAACAGAAAGTTCCTTCTTGTACATGCTCCTCTTTTCCCTCCAGGACTGATCCCTCCCAAAAAACTACTTCTCCCACCAAATCCCCCTCCCACCAGCACCAGTACCATACTGCTGGGGAGCCATTTCACCCCACCAGGCCCCCAGCACATCAGATTTCTGAACAAACATCTCCACAACGCAGCACAGCAAAGCCAAAAATGTGACCCGCGCTTACAGCATCTTCCATCCCCCAAAGCTATCTTTTCAGCTCTATCTAATGTTCCTTTAAAAAGTCTTTTGGCTCCATTAATAATCTAAACAGATACCGGGGGTCTAATTAGCAGGCTAATTGGAGAGCACAGTCAGGCAAGAATCGCAGTGAATATTTCGTCAGCAGGAACAAGCGAAGAAGAAACGCTCGTTTGCACCAAAGGCCTTGTTTTACCACTGATTTATATGGTCTCAGCCACACAAATAGAGTCTTGGTATAAAGCAGTATTCAGCCATAACGAGAAATAGCAAGGCTGAGGAACACCTAACCCCTTGCCTTCACCAATGAGGGTTTTATACGTGCATACATTAATTTCACATCCCACACGCTATTTAAAACAACTTTCCAAACAGCTTTCCAATTTGTTTGACACTGGGGGGGAGAGGAGGGGAGGTTAATTTTATAAGAGTTTCCAGAAGTTTCAATTATGTCATGTATGTGTCACACAAACATATAGCGCAGGAAATAGCTGAATTTCAACACCTAAAATTAAAAATTTTCCAGGGTAGCATTCTCTTTAGCAGCCTGAAGGAAAACATCCTCTTGTTTCACTCCTAGAGGTTAGCATTAGGTGAGAAATCCTATCGGAGCCTGCAAGGTCCTTATAGCGTGGATCTCCTACACTGCTATGGGCTCTCTTTAGCACCATAAACTCATGCCGGCGCACATATGCACCCATCTCTGCAAGTAAATAATTCTGATTAGTTTCTCTGCCTGGGAGTCTGAAATTATTACTATTCGGCAAATGCATTCGAGGCTTTACTCACACCTGAGTCTGCTCAAAAAATTGGAATTTCCATTTCACTGCCTGTTTCGGTCCATTCGGCCTCAAATTGCAGCCATACAGGTAATGATACCTCCTGCTTCGTGTCCTCTGTGAGCTGGCTGTCCTGCCCAGGCCATGCCCCAGCCGCTCTCACGGCAGCAAAGCCACGGCACGGCCTTGGGGACAGATTTCAGGTCCGAGGGCAGCTCTCAGGCAGTAAACATGAATTACTCTTGAACCGAAAAAATTTTCCATTCCATTTGAGAAACGACATGTTTCCCTAAACCCCGAGTGAAAGACGGCGGGGTGTGTTTTTCCTGATGGAAATTTGTTTTTTAATCAGAGTCCTGCATTTTGTGGGAAGCATGGGGTTTTTTTCCTCCTGAAACCCCTTCGGCGGGCGAAAACCTTGGCAAGCGCCGCTGCCGGCTATTATATCAAGGCCACGTTTGACTGATTTTAAAAGATGCCACAGCCTTGGGAACGCCACATGGCATTCACAGCACCAAGCGTGCTCCAGCGCTGCGGAAAGGCTGACAAGCGCGTGTGAGCCTGGTGCGAAAATGCATCGCTTTATTAAATGTAAGTGCTCTGCCAGACCGTGTTTGCTCCTGCTCAGAGGTACGTATGACTGGCAATGGACACGCTCAGGGGCTTAAAGGATAACAGACATAAGTAGCACAACACGTCTTCATTGCGCAGTTCAGTATATATATATGCCAGCAAATATATATATATTTAAAAAAAAAAAAAGAGAAGGCTTTTTTTTTTTGCACAAAAAAGAGCCTCCCTGTTGCAGCCAGCCCAGGTGGTCGTAGGTTCACGGCTCCCCTGGCTCGTTTTTGGCTTTTGGAGCTGGACAGTGTCAGTCTTCGCTGAGAGGCAGAAACACCTACGTGTTTTGACAGCCTCTTCCGCTGCTCATCTGAATTTCATATCGTGGGCTTACGGGCTGCACCAGCGCACGCTTCCAGGTAAGATTCTCTGCTGATTCCTCTCATTTACAAACAGGGCAAAGACAGCCACGCGCAGAACATTTTGGCTTGTCTGCCTCTAGTCCCTGGTCTTGGGAAGCTGAGAACAGTCCGACTGTAAATCCTGGTGTGTCTTGTGACATTTTCCAGCCCTTTCTAAATAAATTCCTTTTTTTTTTTTTTTTTTCAGAAGTCATTCCTCGCTGCCCTAGGAGACGTTTCCCTCTCCCACATGAGGAGTTTTCTTTTGCAAAGCAGGAGCCCTTTCCCCGCACATCCCAGCTTTGCAAGAAAGCCCTGGGTTCTGCTCGAGCTCCCGGGGGATGTGACAGTCCTTTGGTGGCTTCAGTACCTCTTCTCACGCCACCCGACTGTTCCTCCATGCCTGGTGGTGCTGCAGATTTTCAGTGTCTGTTCTGGATGGTATTAACAGGGCAGGACAGCACAAAAAGAGACAGATGCTTTGGTTTAAAAGAAAAGAAAAGAGAAAAACCAGTGCCTAAACAAAGGATTTGGCTTTGCCCTGTAACATTCCCAGTCCGTCCGGGGGGACCACCCTGGGCTTCTGGGCCAAAGGATCAAAACAGACCGAGAAGGAATATAACCTAGGTACCTACTACCTATACCTTCTCTATGAAAGATAACAAGTCGGAGCATTCCTGCCAGCTGCAAAGCTCCACTCCTTTATCTTTGAGCGCATCGACACCTCTGCTTGGTCCTGCAGTTGCTTCACATGCAATTTAGCTGTGCTTTTCCTTCCGATGCAGAGCCCCAAGAGCAATTAAAGACTAACCGGGGTTGACAGATGTTAGTAACGTGCAGCCCAGCCGTGGAAACGGCGACGTGGGCAGATGCAGAGAGGAGACAGCTCTGCGTCCGCGGGCTTCAGAGCGCCGATGAGCTGAAGGAGCGGCCGGAGCAGGGCTCTGCTTCACGGCTGTGTCTGTGCACGGATGGAAACTCGGACCTGCTGGTCCTCCTCTGAAGGGAGACAGCCCCTAAGTCCCCAGGCGGGGAAACCCACCCACGTGGGGGACCAGCTCAGCCCACCTTGAGCTCCATCCCTGTGAGCAGGGGAAGCTCAGCCGAAAAAGTCCCTTGGCTTTGTCCCAGCTGTGCTGGTCTGGTGGCCATTCCTGTGGGCAGCGCAAGCACGGCCAGTTCGTTACCTCACCCTGCTGCTGCCGCGGCTCCCCCAGGCACTGATCTCTCCACCAAAGGCTTTGCCGTACATCAGATAGTAGGTTTTAATTAAAAATATGCCCAATCCTTGTAGCTAGTATACAGTCTCCTGATTCCTCTTTGCATCCCTTTGAGATTAATCCCAATGCCTAGTTTACACAACAGCTTCTAGCAAGCGCAAGCTTGATTGGTGCAACCTTGACTTTTCTTTTCCTATCCTTGCGGATTTCACATGCCAGGAGTTAGATTTGGAGCAAACCTCCAGTGCAAAGACCACCATGAGTTTATCTGTAACTCCTGCAACTGAGTCTCTCGTTTTTCTGATTTCCTGTATAAATTAGCTATGCAGCTGCTCTTGGGATTCTGTAATTGTGGCCCAAGAAGGAGAACTCTGCAACGGCAATAATATTTGGCACAAACACATACGTTGTTCATCTCTCAGCCATTCAATGGCCTTTTGATGCCATTAACCACCATGTAGCCCTGCATTTTCCCCCAAGATGTTCATCATTTGGAGCTGGGGTGGGATGAGGTGAACCAGGAGGCAGCAATTCCACACTGCTTGGCAGGGCATGGAGCAGGCAGAGGAGGCTGGCATGGCACAGCAAAACCCTCTGGGGAACAAGTCCTTTGAAGGGCTTGGAGAAGCCCTGGTGCCCATGAGCCAGCCCTCCTGTGATTTCTCTCATGGTTTTACACCAGCTCTAATTTACTCTGAGCTGGAGGTTGCACTAAACCACCAAGTGGGGGTTGCCAGACTCCAGCAGAGAGCAGGGATTCAGAAAGGTGCCCAGAGGCTTTTGAAAATGCTGAAGCTGTTGAGGTCTCAGCTGCCTTCCTTGTGTGGGCACTTCTGGAAATCTCCCTTAATGTTTAATTAGTTTGTGAGCTACATGCTGGTGCTCGGCAAGCGGGAAACCTTCCACTGGGGTCTCGTAAGACCCCCAGGTAAAACCTCAGTCGGCACAAAAAGTCACCCTCCTCAGTCAACACAATGACATGCTGTCTGTATTTAGGATTGTAGTATTCAAGGTGTCAACTCCGACCACCTAAAGAGTGAGGAAACCAGGAGCATCAGGGCAGCACCGGTGCCCCTGGGCTCTGCACACCTCCAGCACCACAGCTCCAGGATGGATTCCCAAAATAAAGCCAGATATGGCTCAGTTCAGCCTCAAACCTCCCCTGTTTAACAGGTCCGGCATCCAGCAGGAGACCTGATGTCCCAGCCAGATCACGATGAGCCCTGAAGGCGCCGGCACAAAATACCATCGCAGACAAACCTGGTAATTCCCAGCACCCAAGTCACGTTTATAAATGGCTGATTTGCAACGGAAAAAAGTGCGAAATGGAGCCACCAAAACTGCTGCCCTCCTCTCCCAGCAGCAAATCTCCACCTCGGGTAGATGCCAGGGGCCAGTGGTTCCCTCTGGCACGGTGGCCGGGACGATCCGCGCGCAGCTGAGGGTGGGGTGGTGCACACACACTGTTATTCTCAGTAATAAGATGCCTGTCAACATATAAACCAATTAGGTGCAGCTTTTGTGTTCGTAATAAGGCTCGGCAAAATGCTTTCTATGAGCAAGTGCTTTCAAGTGAAAAATAGCTTCTGAAAGAATCTGACAGTTTGCACATGAGGTTTCAGTTTGCTCAGGGTTTGGTGTTTTTTTTTTTTTAATTCAAGTAATGAAAATTCTCACATTGTTTCAAACCAAGAAACTGTGTCTCAGTTTTCAACAATCCTTCCCTCACACACACACACACTCAGTTGCTTTTAGCTTTTCTTCCCTTTCCCTTTTTTTTTATTTTAAGTCACAGGAAAAAGATGGAAAAAGGAGAAGAAAAGAAAAGAAAAACTGTGTTTCAGAGGAACACACTTGCAACAATTATTTTATTCATTTTAGTCCTATGAATTATTTCAATCCAATGTTTGTGTGTGTTCCCAGGTACTACCAAGCAAGATCCACATTTTGGGGTGGGAAGTATTTACCATTCTAGTTTCAGTTTTCAAATTAGCAGTTAACCACTGGCATCACAGACTAGCCTTTACCTTAGAAATAAACCCTTAATTCTGGCTTAAATTAGAGATGAGGAAATGTAGGCGCCCTTGTACTCTACCTGTGACTACAGATGCCCCCAAAACTGGTTTTGTCCCAGGTGGAAAAGCTGGGGAACAGCAAGTTAGTCCCATATATCATAGAACATTTCAGAGGACAACATGGACAACTCCTGTTTAGTCTAAATGGAGACATCAACCAGGTTTTGTATTTGGGGTTCAAGCACAGAGTGCTACAGTGAGGCTGTGTGATTTATATTAATAAAAAACCAACGATGCTCCGCAAAATAAGGACCCAGCAGTCCTGGCTCAGGTCCCCTCTCCAGGTGCAGAAAGGATCCGCAGAGCAACTTTAGCCTTGTTTCATCAAAAGCTAATTGCTATTTGTTACAGATAACATGAGAATTACAAATATTATGAGTCATTATCATCTCCCTCTAGTGGTTAACTCCGCTCTCCGGACCCTACACACGGGATCTGCGCTGCAAAAAAGGCAGCGGCACTTTCGGAGACGAATTGCGGCTGGAAAGGGGGAGCCTCAGCGGATGCGGAGTTTGCCACCAGACGCTGGTACGGAGCCCAGTTTGCACGGCTTGGAGATTAAATACTCGCAGCATTTCAACGTGGCTGGCCAAGCACCGAAACTCTCCTCCTCCCCGAGATGCTGCAGGTGGCCCTAAACCATGGTGCAGCATCTCGAAATAACGGCAGAGCCTAATTCGTGGAAAGTAGAGACAAACTGTGCCATGTGTGACAAAGCAGTCCGTGGTGTTGCTCGCGTTGTAGCCACGGCATCCCAGGCTGGCTGGATACCTATGGCTTTCTGTGCAATGCAGTAGCAGCAGGAAAGGGAGGCAGGGATGGGGGGGAAGATCACCTTGAGAAAAATCTGTGCTTTGCACCAGCTGGTCAGGGACCACAGGAGTGCTATTTTGTAGTCAAAGGCAAAAAATCACACGCCCTGACACCCACAATCCCCTTTCAATAAATTCGTAAGTCGCAGAGACACGTTTACTATGGAAAGCTGTTTAGGTTTAGAGATGGATCAGTTTAGGGAGGGAAGCATCACCAATGCGCCCGGCAGCGGGATGGGGGCTCAGACAGTCCCCGCAGCCTGCGGAGCGATGCCGGGTGCCCGGCGCTCGCTGCCTGTGCCGCTGGCGGGTCCACCTGTCACAGCTGAAGGGGTTTTGTTCCACCTTCCAGAAAGAAAAACCGGGGGGGGGGGGGAAGGGAGACATGAAACCTACCCAAATGTTTAAAGGAAAGTAAAACCCTCCCGTCACAAGGAATAGCCCGCCTCGCAACATGTGCAAAAGCCATTTCCAGAAACAAGTGGATTCCAGTTCCCTTTCTAGGCAACGAGAGTGAGGAGGTACAACAGCAGCAGTAGAGGAAAGCAAGATGAGACAGAAGACGTTGGACTTGCACTTGATGTTTGGGGCCAGCTAAATCTTTGGGTGTAAAGTTCTCACCCCTTTGCAGGCTGCTTTGCAAAGCAGCCCAGTACCTGCAGCCTTTGCCTCCCGTCGCAGGAGGAGCCTGACGAGCATCGTGCAGGCTGCAAATTCAGATTATCTCCCTACGCAGCACCAGCGAGGCGCAATCAGACACAGCAATTCTTGCTCAGGCTCATCTCAGCAAGATTTTTCAGTTTTGCATGAAGAAAGAGCGAGTGGAAGAAGGGGTCAAGGGGCTGAGAGCAGTGAACAAAGAAATTTCAATTAAAAAAATTCAGTAAAGGTCTGTACAGCAGGAATGATGGGGGGAATTCCCAAGGGCTGCTTTGAAATCCAAAGTGTTGTATTTTGAAATGGCCACAGACCTTGGCGGGAAATGGGGGAGCAGACAGTAATGGTTTAATAGACTGTGGAATGGCAATAAAAAAAAAAA
>VZSF01005169.1:273155-363308 GCA_013398295.1 Chionis minor | reverse complement strand
GGGGGGGGGGGGGAAGAAAAAGCAGATGGCAGCCCCTTCGCAGGAGCCATAAAATTTCATGGTGTATTTTCTATCCATGGCTTCACTGTAATTCAAGCCTTGGGGGCCAACTTTCTCTGGCAGTGGTTACTGAGGGGCCTTGGAGGGCAGCAGTAACAAAGGGTGGACACTTCTTGGGCCCGCTGACCAAATGCTCCCTTACTGGGCTGGAACAGGAAATAAAAAGTAAATCCTTTCAGAGAAACACCAAGGAGGCTTCCCAAATGCAGCCTCAAAGCAGCAGGTTGGAGCCCCAGGAATGAAATCAGGAAAACCCAAAGATGAAACTAGGAAACAGAAAAGGAGGCTCTTTGCATCTGCAGAGAGAGAACAGAGCTCAAAGGAGATCTACTGTCCCTCGACACAGCCCCCATTTTGCAGGAAAAAACACTTTCCAAAGTCGTGTCCTTCCTGTGCCATTGGGATCTTGGGAAGGACACGCGGTCAGGCCAGGACTGTATCTGTCTTACAAGCAAACCTTCTTCAACCTCCACCTTTGGCTAATGACCGTGCTTAAACACTGCCCGGTGATCCAGGTACCTGTCTCTAAATTCGATCTAGACACACTCCAGCTGGAGACCACATCTAGATTTGACTTTGGCTTATCGCCGTGTAAGATTTGAACCAAGATCCCAGACATGAATGCAAATAAATGAGACTATAAAGGTGAACGTGTACACGTTTTGGTTCCACCTGCAGTTAATTTGCAGCATCCTGTGTTTCGGTAAGAGAGTTTGGCCCAATTCTGGTGGCGTTTCAAGCCTGCAGTTTGTCCGTTACCCAAGTCCACCCTCAGTGCCATCGATTTTTTGTTTGACGCCATGTAACACGGCGCTAGAGAGACGGAGCACCCAGTAAATACCAGTACAGTTAACCTGGTCCCCCATCGCTCACGCGTCACCTCTTGCAGGTGCAGCAGAGCATCACCAAACCCAGAAATGCAACACACCTTCCACTGTTTCACCCTCTCCCCCTACCTACCACATGGTCATTCGGGATGTGAACGCAACACAAGAGATTAAATGCTAATCTGTCCGTGATGAGCAATAAAACAGAGCGATAACGATGCTGGAATTAAAAAGGGGAGGAATTATTGTAATTTGATCTATCTTGCAAATATATTTTGACACTGTAGTTCAAAGAGTAAGCATTCCACACCCTTTAGAGATAAAAAACAATAATTAGAAATGAATGCAATGAAAACTCAATTTTTCTTCCACTTGTTTCCCACTGGAACAATTGCTGTGTGGAGTATAAGTAGAGAAAGGAAGGCCTTTCTTATGAAGGCCTTATGAAGCTGTGTGCTTCAGTTTCATTTATTCTAATTAGTCCAAGATTTGTCTCTAATAGTTTTGCAAACCCATTTGATTCCAAATGATATCAAAACAACTTGGAAGATGAAAAATATTTTCTCAAGTATTAATGAATTTTTTTTAAAAAGCTTGATTTTAAATATTTAACACTACGACCAGTACTCAGCCAGAAGCACTTCCAGGATCTTCACATAGATGCTCAGACCCTTTGGTGAAATGTATACATGTGGGGGTTTAATTCTTCTTTTTTTTTTTTTGGTAAATAATGCAAAGCTTATAGTTAATGACAATCAGACTCAGGGGCTGCCAGTGGCCAATGTTACACAAACCTGGGGTAACAAAAAGGCGGAGTCAAGATCTTTCAGCCGGAGATCCTGGTGGCAGTGTCAGCCAGGTGCACGCTCAGCACTGGGCATAGGTGCATCTTCAGCACATTTGTGTTTCACAGAATCATGGGATGGTTTGGGTTGGAAAGGACCTTAAAGATCATCCAGTTCCACCCCCCTGCCCTGGGCAGGGACACCTCCCACTAGACCAGGTTGCTCCAAGCCCCGTCCAACCTGGCCTTGAACCTCCAGGGATGGGGCAGCCACAGCTTCTCTGGGCAACCCCGGCCAGGGGCTCACCACCCTCAGAGTGAAAAACTTCCCCCTGAGATCTCATCTAAACTCCCCTCTTCCAGTTTAAAACTGTTCCTCCTCATCCTGTGGCTCCACTCCCTGATCCAGAGTCCCTTCCCACCATTCCTGTAGCCCCTTTATGGACTGGAAGAGACTAAAAAGTCTCCCTAGAGTCTTCTCCAGGCTGAACACTCCCAACTCTCCCAGCCTGTCCTCCCAGCAGAGGGGCCTCCTCTGGACCCATTCCAACAGGTCCATGTCCTTCTTGTGCTGGGATACCTTTCTCCTACAAAACAGCCCAGGCTTTGTCTGGGAGCGGTAGGCAAGACCGCACTGTCCCAGGTGCCACGGCTGCCTGCCACCAGCGCAATACAGTGCTGCAAGACCTGCCACGTGGGCGCTGAGTTTTGCTATTGCTCCTCACGCCTTTTGTTGAGGTGGGAATAAAAATAATGGAAGCCTGGTGATGTTTTGGTGATGACACAGTTGGGAGTGGGGAGAGAGACCGTGAGCTCTCCGCCTGCGCGAGGAATTAAAGCAGTTGGAGAAGTAGAGAGTGAAGGAAACTCATGCTCTCCGTTAGGAGTCCAACTTTTCAAAGCACTCAGGGCATAAAATTGGGCATCAGAAAAAAAAAAAAAGCCTTCTCATCATTTTGCTGATGAAAAGACCCATTTTCTCACTGAGATGCAGAGCAGGAGGAAGGAGGAGAAGCAAAATTGGGTTTCCCCCTCCCTGTGCATCACTGAGATCACTCTATGGCTGAAGAACTGAAACCCAGAGGTGCCATTTCTCAGCAAATTACTTATTTCACCTATTTCTTTAGAAAGATCTCGCAGGCGCACATCATTCACAGGGCACCAAAGGTCTATTTTTGCCATTTCTCAGCTGTCAGGGTCCATAAGAAGGGGATAAGTGGGATTCCCACTGCTGGGACCATCCCTCCTGACCGTGGTGTGGAGTAGTTCCTGCCTGCGTGTACAAGCCAGCGGCACCGTTTCCCACTAACGAGCAATTCCACAGGAAGGTTAAAGAAAAGTCAAGGTTTTCATTAAGGGCTTGGGCCGCTTAATTGGTCCATTCTGACAAATGCAAGAATATTTGTGGAAAGGCCAGGCAGATAAAGGAAAAAGTAAACAAGGTCAGCAGTGTCCGTGTGAAACAAACCCAGGAACATGCGGCTGGAAAGCAGCTACCGCCGCTGCCAGAAAGGGGATGTTTTACTTCATCCCACTCGCTGGAGTTTGCACTTGGGGGTAAGTTGCTGCTTGCTGTTATTCAAGAATTTGCCTGAGGGATGAGCAGGCTCCTGTTGAATTAGCACCAGATCTCCAGACACCCAGAGGCACAGCTTGGCCGGGCACTACTCGGCCACCCATCACAAACCCTGCCCCGGTGCTCCGAGGCCGGCCAAGCCGAGGATGCTCTGTGCAGCACCATTTGGATGGCCAGGAGTGGAAATGGGCTAAGAGAACATATAGTGTTTCCTCTAAACTTGGATTTGATAAAATAAAATCATAAAAAAACACATTGACAGTATGTCCAGAAAAAAGAAAGCAAGCAAAACCTCCAGGTTTTTTTTGTTTGTTTGTTCCCTGCAGGTTTATGCCCCCCTGTTCCTGTGTCAATTATTCCCTACTTCACCTTCGTTAAGAAAGAAAATTTCCCACCTAAAGGTGTAGAAAAACCTGTGCCTCTTCATAGACATTTTCAGTAAAATACGAGAAAGTACAAATCTTGGCAATAGACCAGACGGCATCATCTTGTCCCCATCTTCAGTGATCCTTGCCCTGTTGTCAGGAGCGCTGTAGGGCTGTCTCAGCCCTTTCCGGGACACCCCTCCCTGGTAACATCCCCAAAAGAGCCCCGCAGTCCACGGGATGCTCCTCTGACACAGGGCACCCGGGAAGATGAAACATGAAATGTTCAAAACAGCCCAAAGGAAGCATTTCTAATGTGAGTAATTATCCTGTGGCGCTTCCTGCCATGCGATACAAGAGAAGCAAATAATGCAGAATAATTCCTCAAAGAGTCGGTTACTGAGTTGAATAACAGCATCAGCTGCAGTTTCGCTGCCTCGGTCTAGTATTATGGAGGCTCCTGGTCCTTGTGCTTCAAACTAATCCCCTGCTGGGATTAGAAAAGCAAACAATATCGCAGTATCAGTGACAGTCACAACTTCAGGTAAAAAAGAGAGCTCAAGCGATGCTTCTGGAGGCTGGCTGGCGAAGGAGATAAAGCATTAGTTTTGCTTGCATCTTTTCCCATGAACCAGTTTAGTTTGGCCATACTGTTTTCCCTACAGCATAAGGGAAGCCTTTCTCTAAGGGGGAGGCCTCTGCTTTGCTTAAAGCCAATGGCTTAAGACTATATAAAGCACCTTAAAAGTGCAAGGAGCTTGCATTTTTCTGAACAAGCCGTCTCCTTCGGCTACAGGGAGAGTCCAATTCATGCATGTCATCTCCCAGCACCTCCCAGGCACTGAGTTCAGGTGGCTTCATCACAGCTTTTTGGGTACCGAACTGAGCTTTTTTTCCAGAGCCAGCCATCCCCGTGGTTCACAAGCACAACGCACAATTTACACCCTGTCCCGTGCTCAGAGGAGCCACAACTTTCACGCTCAGGTTGGCACCGTCGCTCCTCCCCGCAGCAGGTGCCGGGGCCGCTGGTTTGCAGTGTCATTAAGAAGCAGCTATTTCGTGTCCTTACATAGTAACCTCGATGCCACTACATGAGTAAACTATGAAGTTACACATTAGGTCGTAACATTTCAGGACCTATTAGGAACAAAAGTGCCTTTGTGAACATGCAGGTTACTGAATAACCTCCTCCATTCCCATAAAAAGCAGGAAGCGGGATGGAGCTTTTTTCTTCTTTTTAAATAAGATCCGGTTTATATACCAAGCCGGATCTAGAGGCTCCTTTTCGTGTCTCCACAGCTGGCCTGCCTTGCTCTTCACCTATCAGCCATCCCCAGGGAGAGGTTCAGTGGGACTGAGCCCTAAAACAGCTTTTGGGTCCCAAGACAAAGGGGTCTGAGATCTTGCTGTGCAGGTAGGAGCAATAGTATCCCTGAAACACACAAGCCCACCCATCTTTGGGTGCATTACACCTGTTAATGGGGCTAATGGGAAAAAAAATCAGTTTTTTAGGGGAAAAAAAAAGGCAAAGCCAGCCTATGGGGAGGGAGGGACAGAGGAAACACAGCCCATGTGTACGTGTAGTTCTGCTGCAGCTCATCTACTGGCATGAGATATCCTAGTTAACAACCTCTAGGTCAAAACTTGACCTTCTTCCAGCCCACAGCAGTTGGACGGATTCAATGACACGGGTGATATTGGGGCACGGCACAGTTGTTGACTGGGCCAGCGGCACGGTGGGAGGGTGTACATAACCTCTTAGCCCTTCCCTGCCCTCTGCCAGCCACCAAGTACGTTACTGTTTAGGGGCTTGACATGACTATTTATCACGGGAACATTTCTCAATCACCTGCAAACCCACGGGAGAGGAGCCAAAACCGCTGCACGGACCAGAGCCTGGACCCTGCCCAGCAGGACTGCACCGAGCACATCTGAACGTTGGAAGGCCGCTCATTTTCCTGCTGCTTTCCCATCTGCCATCTCCCCTGGGCTACCTCCTGCCCAGTTTCCTCCATCTCTCCAACAGCCATATTTTTTTTTATGGCTAACGGAGACACTAGGGCGCACTGAGCGCTGCAGCCCGCCACCCCATCACGGACTGCTGCTCCAGTTGCACTTTTTCTGTAGCACTTTTCTAACGCAGACCTAGCCTGGGCCCCAAAAGCGAGTGGGATGGGGAGCCCTGGAACCGGCAGGAGCTTCCTGAGCTCGAGTTATGTCTCCCTGAAAGGGCTGGTCAGGGACACTGAAATGCCACGCAGCCCCTTGCGCTTGTGCTGGACCGAATGGTTATCGCTTTCTACCAACAAGCCGTTCTTTCGCATGGGGCCAGCTGGGTCCTCTCCCTTCTGCCAAGCTCTCCTGCTTTCCTCCTGGAAACCTCCCCGGCACAGAGCCCTGGGAGATCAAAAGCAACGGCTCTCTGCTTTTTGACCCTTGTTTCCTCTCCGGAGCCAAAGAGAGCCGTTCCCTCCTAACCAGACTTCCCAGACCTTGCACTTGAAGAAACATTAACATTTCTGTAACTCTAATTATATTACATTCAAAACGCGTGGCGTTTCCCACCGTCTGCAACGGGGACCGCGCTGGGTAACACCGGGCTGCTGGAGCCACCGGCGCTTCTGCCATCAAAGACTCACCCAAAAAATCACCGGAGCAGCAGGAGCAAAGTCAGCCCCAGAGCTCACGTGTCACCATTCCCAAACTAGCACCCTAACCGCTGGATAATGCACTTAAAAAGCACATCTATAAATAAACTTGGGCCTTATATAAACCCAACTAGAATACACTGGCAAATTATTCAAGGAGGCTGGCAGACACATACTTTACTTCAGGTGTCAGCCACAGGAGAGTATTATGGGTTTCCCATTACAGGGAATGCATTGTGACTTTGAGTTATATTGCACTTAGCCTGTAAGTGAAACAATAACAGCTTGGTCTATGGAGATAACACCCCAGATCAGCTCCCTACAATAAATTAGTGAAACATTCCACTCTCCAGCGCTGCAGTCTCACACCTCTAAATATCAACACAAACTCCGAGGGTTTGATGGAAAAAATGGTGTTAAGTCTCATGGCGTTTGAGGAATTTCCCAATATGCACTAAATTAGCTTTCTGGCTGCACTAAACAAGAGTGGTAGAAAACAGCCCCATCTGAGACAGATGCAAGGCGAGAGATCCAAGCAGCTGTTTTGCACATGAAATCAGATTGAGATTAACACTTGCCCTTGGAGTTCTCGCTCTGGGGGTAAAATGCAGCTTCAGGGACCCCTCTGTTTAAAAGTACCTTGAGTTTCTTCAGTGGGCTAGGATGAATTGGGAATTTCAGCTCTCCGGGCCGTGAAAAGGCAAAGAATAAAAATCTCCCTCCACAAGCAAAACCATTGATTTACATTCATCCCTTTTGTTTCCGCTCACTTGGCATTTTAAGGACTTGTCCCAAATAGTGAAAGTCTAATTTGTCAGATTCAGCTGGAGAAAACCACTCATTGCTGCACTTCGCCTTTGCAAGAGGACTAACACAGGCACAACACGTGATTAAGGATAGAAATTATATTTTCTAAGTGGAAGTGATGTCTCTTAGTGAGGTAAACAGGTGGAAGAAAACATAAAGGTTTTCATAGATACAGCCTAGTGCACTGGAGGGATCGACCATGCTTTTTTCCCCCCATTTGTTGATATTTATGTAAATTCAAAGTGCTGCAGGAGAGAAAGAGCAGCCCGAGTGCTGACCAGCCTGGAGACGACTGCTCAGGATCCCCCGGTTGCTGGCCTGTCTTTTACCCTATCCCTGGTTAAGCAGGATCCTGAGCACTCCAGCGGCCAGCCAGTGCATTCCCAGTGGCCCAGCACCACCTCCCAGAGGATTCAGCTCATTTAGGCCACTCAGCAGATAACACGAGTTTGTTTTCGGAAAGGCAAAGCAATCTGTCTATAAGGATTTCTCACGCTTCGTGTGGCAGCCCCGGCCAGGGAAATACAACATTAACTACATCAGAAGAAATTGTTGAATGAATAAATTATAAAAGCATTCAGAGTACCTATCTGGGGTATTATTTTACACGCTGGTGCCGAGCAGGTTAAAGGAGCATGTTTTGCTGTTATTCCATTCCCGGCTCCGTTTGCAAGGACTGAGCATCGCTGTGAAAGTGAGACTATGGACACAAGCTCCCTGCCAGCACAGCAGGACCAGACACGGATTTTGCTAATGTCACCTCGCCTCCGAGCATTCCCCGTCGGAGAAAGGCAGCACGGACACTGATTTTACGTGACACAAGAGGAAGAAGAGCCCTCCAGACACCGCTAAGCACGAGCCCATCGAAACAAGTCCTCAAACTGCAATTGCACCAACTCATCCTCCTCCTCCTCCCTGCAGCCACCCAGCACGTTAAGGTCTTGCTCAGCCAGCAACCGTCGCCCCGAGACACGCCGCTCTTTACACAGACAAAGCTGTTCGAGCCCTTATGTACCATTTCGCATTTGCAAATATTATACAATTAAGCCTCACAACCCTTGTGTGGACAGGCTGGGCATTATTCATCACAGTTTCTCAGCCAGGGAAAGAGATACCTCACAGAAATCCTACAAGAGAATTAGGATTATCACCCGGATCTCTGGATTACCAGCCTTTTTATATGCGATTTTTTCCTGATTAAAACCATAAAGTCCACTTCAGGGATTTGCTCATGGGAAGATTTCTAACTATGCAGAGTTTATACATTGCGCTTTTTCTAATGGGGAAGAAAGACAAAAAAACCCCAACCCGTAACAAAACAAAAAAGGAGCTAACTACCTTTCCAACCAGCAAGCACACACCAAGTTTGTGCCTTTGTGCTAAGAACAGTCACCGATGGACTTCCAAATCAAAGTTTCCTGAATAGTACGGGGAGAAGGACCCCAAAGTTTTGGTGTTAATCCCAGAATTACCTCCTATGCAGACGCCCAAGCTCCATTCGTGGAGCAGCGGTGTGAAAGCCCAACACCATAAAAGTTATGGGATTGCTGCTGATCCCATTGGTGGGGCCAGGGTCTCACTCGAGGTGGTTAGTGGGTGAATGCTGTTGCCTTTGGCATGATAGACCTCCCTGGGTCACTGTAAATTATTACAAAACAGTATTAATTTTGGCCTTTTACCCAAAGAAATAAAAGCCTGTTCAGGACTAAAGCCTACCCACACGTAGACAAGCTACGAGCTTCAGTCAGGGGCAAAAAAAAAAGGCAGCTCGGAGCCAGAGGCGAAAATGGGGATCTGCTGCTGCCTCACATCAAATTCAGGCTTCTCGTCACAAAAGATTTTAATTTGGCCCCTGCTGTACAACCACACAGTCCCCGTTAGGCTGATCTCCCCAGGCAAGGCAGTAAATTACATATCCCTGCATCTGGCCCCTCTGGTCCCCTGTCCATATGTTAACTCTCAGTGCTGGTTAACAGGGCTTGGGTGAACCCAAGCTCTTGCCCTGAACGTCCCCCAGCTTCCCCCAGCCAGCTCTGTGGGTGATTTCAAGGTATATCATCACAACTACCTCCCAGAGGTGTTATTTGCCATCTGGAGCTGGGCAAGCATTTCAAATGAACGCATCATCCATCAAAAAGCACACTTTTCTGCAAACTCAAATTGTTTGAATTTGAAATATAGTTTAGTTGCAAAAAAAAAAAAAAAGAAAAAAGAAAAAAGAAAAAAGAAAAAAGAAAAAAGAAAAGAAAAATCCATAAAATAGAAATATTGATGTTTTCAAAGCAAAATACTTCCATTTTACTTTGAAGCAAAGTCCTTATTTTTGAAGCGACAACAAGATTCATTTCTAGAAAGAATTCGTAAGAATTAAAAACTTAAAGCCAACAGAATATTTTCTGACTGACTCAGGACCAGATGGTCAAATGGAAAAACATAAAACCCAAATCAAACCCTTCGCCTTCATTTCCCTCTTTCCATGCCCAAAAACATTTCAGATCGACCCAAACCAGCTTCAGCAAGTCCCGCTAAAAATAAACCCCAGTGAGATCAGGGGCACGGACAGAGGTGCAAACATCCAGTTTCCATCAGAAACCCCATGGGAACCAGGTCCCCAGTCCCCTTCGCTGGCGGAGCTTTGGATCAGACCTGGTGTGTACAAGGGAACTCAGCCAAGATCCCCTAAAATCCCATTTCTCCCTCCATGGTGCGCCATGGCTACTACATGAAGAGGAGAGGTCCAATGGCTCCTGTTTCCTTCTCTCTGGCCAAAACACTTCTAGCTCCCTTTTCCTTCTCTCATGGTCCAAAACACATTTAGCCCTGAGTTTTTGGGAAACCCAGGATTTTACTCTGAGCTAATTCACCCCTGCTGCAATGAACACAACCACTCTACAAGGGGCTGATATTTCTCCTAAAAGCCTTTCTGGCCCGTTAGCCCTGACATTGACCACCTGCCCTGCTTTTACACCTCCAGACACAAGCTTTGGAAGGACCTGCAGATGTGCTAACATCTGGGCTTCCCTGAAAACCACCGTGGAGCCTGCAAAAGCCCAGCACCCTGGGCAAACCTTTCCTCCCACTCAGCAGATCACTGCTTAAGGACACGGAATATAAGTGTATTGCAAATACAATTTGAGACCCCCTTTCCCCCTCCCACCTTTTTTCCAAATGTGTCTACAAAATGGAATATTTTTGACTCCAGGCTGTTTACAGCTGTCACATCTGAATAGGATTTTGCCACTTTGGTGTCAGAAGGCTGGGTCTGCAGAAAGAGACATAACATAAAAATCCCTAATCATTAGGAGCAAATCGCTTGTAAATTGAGCCATAGCGTCTTTGGTTGTGTGACATCAGTTTAATTCTCTTACAGAAACACTCCCTACCTAGCTAGTGATCATAGGAAAAAAAAAGGTAATAAGCATATAACAAGGATCCCTAGAAACAAATAATGCTGGGCTTTTGAAGGGATTGTGTTCTGGAGTATTTGCATTTCAATGGGATGGAAAGCATCGTTTCTCAACTGTGCCTTGCCAAACTCTCTGGAACACCCTTTTCTTTCTGTTTGATTAATCATTTCATGCTTAGAGTCTTTTAAAATACTGCTACTTCTAGCAGGGAGATAAATGTGCACCTCTTCAGATAAATGATGAACCTTAAGGCTCTGCTCTCTTTTGCTCTTTTCCTCTACTAGCTACTTCAACTCCTAAATCAGCAAATACAAACACAGATTTTTCTGGCTGCGTAAGAAGAGCTAGTGAATTTGAAAGCCCAAAGCAATGCTACAGGTTCCCCAGCCTCAATTGGGGCTGAGAAATTACAAAAGCCAATCTAATAAAAAGGTGAATTTTTCCAAGCATGCAGCATGATTAGAAATCAGCCAATTAAAGTCGTGATTCAATATAAAACCTGAATGTTTCCGAACCTGCATGTATAAAACAGTTGACACCAGCATGACATCTGCCCTTTCCCTGCAGCTCTCCATATGGAAAAGAGATCTACCTGCCGGCTCTGTAGCAAAGGAGTTTGGACTGAGCTAAACTAGATTTGCCGGCAAAGTCTTTGCTCCTAGGACAGGTCCTAAGTGCAGACCTGTTTTGCTTCTCCACAAGTCTTCAAGCTAGTTTGGAACACACAAAAACGCTCTACCAGCTCAAACTGTCTTGCCCTGGATGGTCATCTGCCTCCAAGACTGGCAGCAGGAGCTGTGATTTAGAGGCAGCACGTGAGCTTGGCCACTTTCTGCAGCTCCTTCCCCTAGTGCCCATCCAGCATCCACAGCTGCTGAGTGCGGGAGACTAGTCACATCCCTGCCCAGGCATTTTAGCATCCATTTATTGAGCTGATGTGCACAGCTTTTTAAAAACTCCCCTTTCAACCTGCTGACTCAGCACCACCATCTTTTTGCAAACCTTTCCCTTATCGCATCTCAGCTTTCTCGTCTCCAAACCGAAGAGTCATGGCCACAGAAAGCAGCTCTTCCATCCCCATTTAGTGCACCACTTTCTCCAGCTATACTAAAGTATAATCACAGGATTAATTTTACTGAATTACAGGACTAGATATAACGAATGAGCCAGGTCAAAGTGCAATTTGGGCAAGTCTGCTGCACAGGGGACCAAGCATGGTGACAGCTATGCTGGTGCACCCTCAGTGCAGAGAGCAAGGAGCTCAAGGAGACCAGCTCAGGTCCCAAACGCAGGAAAGTTTCCTTAACCCAGTATTGCTCTTGCATCAGAAGGAGCCTCTTTTCTCAGCACCATGAAGTCATCCACGCACAGAACGATCCTCCTGCTACCACGTTCTTTTCAATCCCAGAGACAGTTTGGTCCTGCTCATCGATCCCAGCCCTACATTGCATTGCACAAGGTGGACATGCCCACCACGAAGGCTGGAGCATCTAGTTCTTCTCCTCTCAAAGAGAGGAAAGGTGCAGTGATGCAAACAACAGGCAGCTTTAAAGCTGACTGACATTTTTTTGAACCTCAAGGGAAGTTGAAACTTGGTTCAAATTTCATTTGAAGTGATCACTCTCCATTCCTATGGCTCACATACATCAATGTCACAGGCAGAGGGTAATGTATTATATATGTATTCCACAAGTGACTACACACTCAAGAAGTATGAAATACTTTTTGTGTTCCACTTAGGTATGTACAAAACTACTAATCAGCAAAAGGGTAGATTTCACAGAAAAAAAATCCAACGCTTTATTAAATGTCAAGTGCAAAAATAGTCTTGAAAACAAAGAAAATTAAAAAAAAAATCAGCTTAAGAGGAGAAAGGGAGTAAATAGACCAAACTTCAAACCAAAACACATATTTTGGCCTGGGAAAGCATGGAGGAACCCAGCCCGTATTTCAGGAGAACTGAGCTTTTCATTCCTGCTATGTGCCGTTTCACCGACCTCTGCGCTTGGTGAAAAAGGCTATTCTCACACTCCTATTAACCAGATTAACTCACGAGTCTGCACAAATATTCATTTGTAAAGCCCACAGGAACTGCTGACGCTTTTCAAGAAACTCAGTGGGATTTCAGATTCTCAGCAGTTTGAGCAGCAGCACGTGAGCGGTGCCATCCCTGCCTGCAAGTTACCAGGGAGCCATGCAGAGGGAAAATTTCTGTAGGAAGAAGAGCTCTTTTAATAGAAACACCATGAAGCAAACTGCTACTCCCTCCCCATTTCCTTCTTCAGCAGCCTCCCTGCAGGTCTTCACCACGCTGGGTGGATGAGACAAGAGGACCACGTGCATCCCTCTCACGAGCTCTGACATTGCCCAGATCCTCCTACCCTTACATTAAGGGCATTCTAGGACTGTCCTGGCCGAGCAGAATTTCACAGAGTCCTCGTGAAGCATCAGGTGCATTTCTTTGACTTTTCTTAGTACAACTGAAGATAGCAATTGTTCCCAAGTCTCAAAGTCCCACACTTGTAGGGAAATGAGAGAACACCCATGGCAGACATTAGTCCTAAAGTCTGCCCAGAAGGTGCTCAGTCACAGGTATGGTTTGGCACTGAGAACTTCCCTGGGATGGGACCTCGCTGCCTGGAGGATGAGGAGAAAGACACATGACTGTATTTCTCCACCCTGGCCCTCTTCTGTAGCTCATCCCATGGGAACATACATATCTCTGTCCTCCTTGGAGAACGGAACAGGAGAAACGGGTTCACCTTCACACTTTTTATCTTGGACATGCAAAGAGCTGGTACACCAAAGGCAGCATGGCTCCCCTTTGTTTTTAATGAGACCATTGACTTAGCTCCCAAAAAGATATGTAAGAATTCTGTTTTATTTTAAAAATACGTAACTCAAGCCAGAACCGCTTCTCCTTTCACTCTTGCTGCTTTGATCTTGGCTGAAATGTATTACAAGAATAACATCTAATGGAGAGCACCCAGTAAAGCTCAACTCCAGGGAAAGTTCTATGTCTTTGCAGGTGTGCATTGTCCATCCTATCTCAAAGACATTAGATTCCTTGTGTGAGGAACCATGCTGGAAGCCACAATCCTCCCCTACATGCCAGCCACCAGCTGCAAGGAAGTTAGGTGTCTGGAGCTGAAACCCTGAACAAAGCGGACCTAGCTGTGCAGAGCACGCAACACTTATGGCTAAAGAACTGCTGTAATACGTGGTGATCACAACTGCATTGGAGCACAGTATTATTTTCCATAATAAGCCTGTTTTATAGTATTCTACATCCAGGTAAGCTCTGAAGGGCTATTTCTCACAGAATAGCTATATCCCACTCTCAGGGAAACCTCTTCTGTTTAACATCCACGCTGCAAGTTAATAAATGCCATAGTGTCATTTCCTCCACTTGCTGGTTTTAGCAAATGTCAAAGGGCAACAACATCATACCAGAAACAGAGTGTTGAAAAGGGAAAGAGCAGGTACCAAAGATCTCAGAAAGATTTTACATCCTTCATCCAAATTCCTCTAGGTTTCATTTTTATTCATGTTTATTTTGAAGAAAAGCTCTGATTTATTATTACTATCCAATTCCACATTGTACTGACTACCAGCAAGGTGCTGGTGGAAACTACCAGACCTAGATGTCTCTCATTTTTGAAAACCCAGAGCATAAGAGAGATTCCCCCTTTTCTAGAGCTGTACAATAAATGGAGCAGAAAAGTGAGTTTGGTTCAGAGTTTGTTAGAGAGATTCACAGGTCCTTCTGGCATTTTTCTAAAAAGCAAAATAAACAAAAAACTCTGCCAACAACAAAACTCTTAAACTACTCCTTCAGTAGTATTGAAAAAGACAGACTAAAACTCTCTATTAACCATAATTTTCAGATCACCATGAGATTTATATCGGGAACATTTGATCTATCTTTTCTCCCTTGTCCTGTACTTCAGTCAAAATATTATTATTATTAAAAAAATACATACCAGACTTAAAGGAGCCTTGTGTCCAATCCAATGCACTGTGTTTACCAGGAATAATTATTGTATAAAACAAGTGTGCAGTGCAATCAGATTTTTGGAGTGAAAAGGGCAGAGTTGTTATCAAAATTATACTTTTGCCTGAAGTATTTTAGGATGAATGCACCTGGGTGACAAATCATTGCCTAAAACCAGACCAGTCCTCGACGCTGCAGTAGATGGTAGGGGTGAGCAGACGTGGTATCAGCCCACACTTCTCAGCATAGCTGGGCCCACACATCCATGCAGCCCTCTCAAAGGTCTCCATCCTTTTGTAGAAGGAATCTGCATTTCTGGAAGCATTGCTACACAAGAAAGACTCTTTTATTCACAGTATGGAAGCAAAAAATCCAACCGGGCAATTTGAATCATTCAGCTGCACAACCTGCAAAGCCCCAAACCAGAGCCACCCCTGCCAAGGACCAAAGCCCATGTACCCACCAGCATCAGCTGAAAGTTTTTAACCAGGATTTCAGCTAGGAGATGGGTGGTGGCTGAACAGTAGCTAATCAGCAGAAAAGGGAAAGTGATAAGGCTCCATGGTGATAAATTGGCCCTGAAGAAAGAGGAAAAGCAAGGACGACCCATGAGATTGCTCCACCCATGCATTTCTTGATCACCTACCCCAGCTCTAGGAGAGCAGCACCAAGACAAATGAGTGCAATGTGATCTTCCCCGAGGAATATACTTTTCTGCCCATTTTCCATCTTGTATCCGTTGTTGTAGGCTGCGGATGGGCCGCCGTTCAGAGAAGAGGCCAGTGATGGATGCTGCCCTGACCTAACAGCAGCGAGGCCTCCAGGCCTTGACCCATGTAGGTTCCAATTAGCCAAAATTAGTCAGCTGTGGCCAGGGTTTGTCTTCCTTTAAACACCTAACTGTGTGAAAGCAACAGTCCCTTTCTCCAAGTTGCCCACTCAATCCTTTGTGGCTTTACACCCTTCCCCAGGGAGCCTCCTTCAGTTTTGTTTCTCCCCTTCATGAGCCATGCCAATCATTAAAGAGTCTTAGCAGCCCCATTATCATCCTGGGCAATTCTTAACTCATTAGGCTTTAAAAGTTGTTGGACTGCAGAAAAAAAAAAAAAAACAACCAAACCAAGCAAATGCTTAAGCACGATAAAAGGATGTTAATGTTTTACCCCACCGACAATGACTGAATCTGGAAGACAATTATTATGGATATTTCCATGGGTTTAGTGTTACTTTTTCCTGACATGAGGTCCTCTGTGCAGCAACTAATTAAAAATGGAGGAGTTTAATCTGCAGCCAATCTCAGAACTCGATTTGAATTCTCCCACTGTGAACTTTCAAACATGGAAGCACGCCTGTTTGCACCAACGGGATCCAATATCCTGCCTTCGCAATGGACTTTTTACATTTTGGCAAGCTGCATGCCTGTGATTGTGCCAGACCGCGGCATTAATAATTCACTACCTGATCTGATCTTTCAGCATGAAACACAAGTAAAGACGACATTAAGTGCTGCTTGGATTCCCCTCCTCTGCCATTCTTCTGTTGTGTCTTCAGACTGTGCTTAATCTAATGGGAATTTAGTATTAAATTAACACAAAAAGTCAAAACTTAAGAGGTCAAACCCACATCTACTGCTGAAGAGAGAAAGCAGGCTTTCCTGCTGAGTTTACCTTTAAAAAAATTAAAAAAAAATCAACATTTGTATTATTGTTTGAATCTCTGCATCAGAAAGAGATGAAACTCATTTAGATTATGATGTGAGAGACTATAGCAGAAATCTTAGATTCCTAATGAACAGCATATTAACATTTTCCCCCTGCTTGTGTGAAAAGGCACATTATGGGCAGAGACGAGACAGTATTCCCCGTCGAAGGGAAGAATTCCATTTCCTAGGAAGATTTGCAACTTTTTCTTCTGCATTGCAACAGAAAAAAAAACACTTCTAGGAGATGAAAGTGCATCAAAACATTTTTATGTGGTTGAAAATAGTCCAGGACTTTTCACTAGTGTCAGCCCCACACACATTTGCACTGGTTCAAGCAAGGAGTCGTGGACCTGATACTCCCGAAAGCTTTCTGCAGAGGCAAAGCTGCTGTTACCGAAGTCCTCAACACCCCAAGTGACTTAAAAGTGTGACTACAAACACGTTATGTCCCAGGTCTTCCCCTTCTCAGAGGCTGGGTTTTGTTTTCAGTCAAAGAACCCTACCACCCAAAAAAACCCACCACCACAAACCCCCAAAAAGTAAGGAAGATAACCTCAATTTTGACAGAACAGTTTATTTTGGAGCATTTTGTAGAACATAAAGTTTTTCATGTAGTCCTGTGTGCTTTGTATTTGGTGCATCCCAAAAGCTATTAGAAGGAAGGGAAAATACTTTACCTGCTGTTCCAAAATAGACTGTGTTGCTATTTTGCTCTCATCCACTGTTCTGGTGCCGTTATCACATTAACACTTAGAGATCCCAAATAAGGTCAATGCCTTTGTCTGTCAGCCTTTGTACAGTGAGAGACAGTCCTTGCCCCAAAGACCTTAAAATATAAATAGATAAGACAGACAAAGGGAGAAAGAAAGGGAACATTTCTATCGTTGTCACAGATAGGAAACAGGAAGATAAAATGGTTTGCTGGAGGTCAGTGACACAGAGCTGGGAAAAGAACACTCTCAAGTCTCTGTCAAGCGTCTTTAACCATGAAGCTGTCCAAAAAACTCTGTTTCCCCCAGTATTTCGTTCGAGTTCCAGCAGAGACGCCCAGAAAAGGGAGCTGTAAAGGCATCACTGCAGACTTTCCGAGGTGCTTAGTTTTCAAGAGGAACTTCTGAAAAGAGGTCTGGAGGAAACAGTGGAAGTTTGACCAAAGCTAAGTCCAAAAGCTGACACCAAAAGTCCCAAGTCTGGGCTGGATTGCTAAGAACACACAAATCTCAGAGGAAAGCAGGCAGGGCTGGCCCAGCCTCAGAGATGCTCCTCGGTGACCATGTCAGCAGAGAAAAACAGGATGCTGTGGTCAAGAATTCTCCCTGTGAGCAAGAAGGGCAAGAAAAATCAGGTTGCAACTGGAGGCGAGAGGGGAGGATGTACCAGCCTAAACTGATCTGCCTTCAGTGTATCAATGACAGCACCAGGGCATGGAGAAGATGCCTAGTTTAGTCCCACATGCCCCAGGAAGACTGACACATTAAAATGACAGCGGGACCCACCTTGGGCAGAATCAAAAGAACTGAAGGACTAAGCTCACCACTACCCTGTTTGCTTTTATGGGAAGTCGGGGGGCAGGGGGAAGCAGACCTTACAGCATAAGCCATTCTGCAGAAGAATTTGCACTTCAGCCTCTTTTAGCGGCTGGTGTATGCCCTGTCATCCGAGATTTCCCGTCCTTTATTCATTTTTCTCCTTGTGTCGTAAAGGATGTCAGAGAAAGCACCCTCCCTTCCAAGCTTTGTGCCCCAGCGTATCTGGTGGCAGCTGGCTCTGTGATTAACTGTGCGCTGTGTGGTGGCTCTTATCCCTGGCTATGACATGCCAAGCAGGTAATATTAGAAGTCTTATGTTGAAACAGAGTTTTAAAGTCTGTTTAGTTAACCCAGGTTAAGTTCTGCAGTTTCTCTCTGCCTTCCCCCAAGCATAACTGGTCACAGGAATTTACAAGGTTTTTTTGGGTTTTTTTTTTTTGAAGCCTTTGTCTTCACAGAGCAGCTGACGCTAAATAGACCACAGCAGGGACATCTACTGTAGCATTTAAATAAAACAAACTGTAGTGCTGAAAAACTAAGTTGCGTTTGTACCACCACCAGCTTTCAATGTGGGATGTGTGCTCAGTCTTGTGGCAAGACTATCAGCTCTGACCTGGATAAAGAGGCTTCATTTTGGAGTCAGAGTGCAAGTGAGTATCCCAGTCCGCACAGTCACAAGAAGAGCTGGTCCCAGCTCAGTTCTGGGTTGCTCACTGGTCCATGATGAGCAGCACTGGGATTTGTCACAGCCTGGGTGAGCACAAGAGCAAAGTCCTGCTTGCGTCAGGCTGTGCCTGCTGGACCAATCTGTCCAGCTGAAGGACAGAAGAGGGTCTTCCCAACATCAGCCTGGGACAGGATTAATGCCCAGCTGTCACAAACTCCTTCATAACCCAGCGGGAGGAATAAAATCAGCATCCTGGAAAAGCAGGCATAAGCTCTCCAGCAGGGAACAATTCCCACCTGCAATACGGGGGACAGGCACGAGGACAGTGCAGTGATACCCCAACCTACCATGGGGTCTTTCATTGCTACTATACCCCAAGAAATTGGAAGAGCCCATATTTTACCCAAGCCATTGACCCTTTCCAGTCCTACAACTCATGACCCACCTTGGTTTTGCCACCTAAGTTCTACTTTGGAAACCAACACCCCTCTTCCCACTGTTTCCTTGAACACAAACATTCCTGTTAAAGACCGAGCACAGACTGTTGTTCCAGCTACTGCGGCCATCCAGAGCCTTTACCAATGTTGAAAGAAAGCTGGAGTTACTGATGGATGGGACGCTCTGGCTCACAGTTGTCTTTGCTGCCAGTTACTCTGTGGCTGTAACTCTGCCAGTTTATGCAGCCCCGGTGGGTTTGTGCTCGGCTCTTCCAGGGACCCTGCAGAGCTGCTGGTTTCCTCTGCTTTCCAGAGGGAAGAATCCTTCCCAACAAGGACGGAACCAGACCCAACCAAGACTGAGAAATTAAAGAGCTAAGAGAAACAAGCACATAGCCAAGATCAGAAACACAGCCTGCCTAGACAGGATTGATGATATGTTGCATTCCATCAATTTGTCCATTCTTAACCCAACTCTTGGAATACTTTCTTGTCTTTTTTTTCCCTTCCTCACATCTATTACTGTCTCCTCCCCATTTCCCACAGACGGTAACGTCTTCCAATTCCCTCCTCTCACATTTTTCTCCCCAAATGCCCGCAGCCTGCTGAGCAGGGCGGGGAGCAGAGGCCCCCACTAATTGGAATGGTCATGGAGATAGTTCGTCTCACAAGAGCAACACCCACAGGGCAGCAGGGATGCCCTGGCGTGCCTGCAGACATACACCTGTCCTTTGTCACAGCTGGGCTGCCCAGACCGGGAATCTAATCCCAGAAGGGCTGGGGAGGGAAGATATTTTATCTTCAGAGAAAGGCAAACAGGATGGGCACTCATCGATCTTGAGAAAGAAACATTAGCCAAGTCAAACACACACCAGGGTCTGAAGCAACAGGATGTCCATGATGTAATGCCTGGATTCACCTTGGCATCTCCTTTTACAGTAAGGACAGACTTAGAGAGAAAGAGAAGAGATGTGAGCACAGGACAAAGAAAATTTTCAGAACACAGACCCGTTCCAAGTCGGTGCTGGCTCCCCACAACAGAAAGCGAGTTCAGACTCGGCAACCATCACACATAGCACCCATGAACCACCATCTACCCAGTATGTCCAACCACTCTGGGTCCCCCCCTATCATAAGCATTGCCTTCTACTGCCTTGAGAAATTCAGCCGTCCACCAGAATGCCTTTGCAGGGCCCACTGCAAGAAGGTTTTCCTCTTATTTATTCTGTGGTAGTGCCCCTGGTGAGATGGAGGTCTGCCTGGGAGAAGCAGCCACACATCTCCAGCTGCAGCCAGCCACGGCTCAGTGTGAGCTGAGACAAAGGCACCTTGGTAGGAGACAGGATCAGCGGGACACCGACTTTCCCCTACATCACATGTGATTTCGTGCTAGAATGGATGCAAGGACTCCTGTGGAGAAGCTCCTGCTGGCAAACTTACCTTTCTCCAAGGCTACGATACTGTATTTTTAGTTATTGGCTCAGACCCCCTCACTTCTGGCCAAAGAACATGTAGGAGGCAAACCAGAAAAGTGGTTGTAACCCCTCTCACGCTGTCCCTTTCTGGAGCCAGCTGACAGTCATCCCAGATCACCGAGTTCAGTCAGAGCAGCACTAGGATGACATTGGGACAGTGAGACACAAACAGCTCCCCGCTCAGCCAAAAGGCCACCTATCAGGAGCTGAGAAGTTACTTTGCCCTTAAAAACACACTTTAGATAGGTATGGCACAAAATAACCTTCCAGTGCTGCTCTTGGCCTTCAGAGCCTGTATCTCACAAGACGTGGTGGCCAGCACATGTGAGCCATAGAAACTACCATGACTGCAACACCAGCATGCAGAGGCCTGGTTTGTGAATACTCATGGACAGCCCAGTGGCCTCCATTAGGATTACAGCGTTCTGAATCCATTTCTGTCACCTAAGAAGGTTTACACTATCTCTACACCTTCACCAAACCAGTGCCTTGGCAAAACACAAGCCAAAAGATCCATCACTCCTCTGCAAAACCTAACTGCCCAGTGGCAAATGGAGAAACCTTCTATGAGCACAGTCAAAAGCCAGGCTCTGAAGTCTAGGTCATGCCAACTCTCTGGCAGGAGCTCCAGCATTTTGAAGTCTCCGGTGCTTCCCAGGTCTAACTGGCACAGATGGTACCAGGAGGAACCATGGCCCTTCCCCTGCAGCCAGTTTCTCTCGCCAGAGAAATGGGAAGAAAAGAAACATAATTAAAAAGCATCGGGGAGAACTTAATGGAAAGTCTGCAAAATGGGTGGTGGCTCTGTTTGAGCTGAAAGTCAAAGTTCTGTTTGATCTACTCATTTGCCAGAGCTAGTTCAGAGAGCTCACTACTGGCATGGACCTCAAAAGTTTATTTCCTTGCCAGTATTCCCAGGCTTGTATTACCTCCTTTAACAATAACACCATAAAATTAGACCTTCATTAATGCCGAACGGCACAGTAACTCACAAAAGGGAGCAAACAGACATAATCTGACCATCCAGGCATTGATTAAAACGAACACCCCTGAGAACACTGTAATAGAGATTCAACACTTCCAGTGCCTGTCATTAGAGACCTGTCTTTTCGTAATGATTTGCCTCATTAAGCCAGGCACGTCGGACCTGCCATCCCATGTCAGACACTTTCCGACACTCGAAACGGTTGCGAGCGGGAGGCAGCACACATCCCACGGAGGTTTCCCTTCACCCAGCCTACCTCCTGTTTCTGGTTAAGAACTTTTAGCAATTACTTTTAATGCCAAAACACAGCGTTTTTCAGCCGATAGGATATCTGCACATTTCCAATGGGAAATGAGAAAGTGTTTTAGAGGGCTTTTGATGGAAGAACACATTCAGTAAGTGGGGGGTCTTCCCATTCCCCACCCTTCCTGAAGAAGCAGTTCATATTTCCTTTGGAAGTTTTCATTCTTTCAGTAAAATATAGTTTGTTTTTAAGCTGAAAGTTTTAGTTGTTTTGGCTGAAGTGGAATGTTGCTACCTCTGGGGCTTTAACAGTTTAGTTTTACTCTTTTGAAGAAAAAATTAGAGAAAATTACATAAATGGGAGCCTTTATCAGAAAAGGCCATTAAAAGTTTTGGAGAAACTTTTGTCTGATTAAGAATTGCTCTTAAATAACACTGTAAATCCTGCTTAGATTTAACTTCTCCCTGTTTATTTTATTTACATTCTGCACCACGGTCCCTAGCAGGAAATTTGACTCAGTCCCAACCTCAGAGATATTAACAGCCCTTTCTTGAACACGCTACCAGAGGTTTGTGATTATCAGCTTTCACTTAGCAAACATCTTAGTGGCAAACCCTTTAAACAGAAGAGTTATCAAAAATCTGTTAAGGACTGGCGCCTTGTAAATTAGCCATATAACAATTGAATCTGATAATTGTTAAAGTTTGTACTGAAAGTGGAAAGTGTATCTAAGCATCTATTAGAAATATTATTTAAAAAGAAAGAAAAGAAAAGGGGGGGAAAAAACAGGTTTATGGGAGTATTTCTGATTTAAAAAAAATAATACTGAAAATAGGCCAAATTTTCTCTTCAGAGGTCTACAGAAGGTAAACCAATGACACAAAAGGTTCCCCACCAGAGATACCTCATAATGACTTTCCCTTCCTGACCAGTTCTAGAAGTCATTCAAACCTAGCAGTATAAAGAAAAGTTGTTCTAAATAAGCACCCTTGCCCACCTCTGCATCCCTGAGTGTCTTCCCGGGCTGAGCGAGTAATCACTCAGCTGGCTTAGCTTAGCACAGTAGGGAGAGAAAAAAAGGTCTTGCCTTTGGTACCTTTGTTTTCCCATAGCCAGGGGGGGAAAAAAAAAACCAAACCAAAACCCACCAAACCCCAAAATCAACCTACTGATCCGACAGCAGCCAGCCTGACAGTTTATTCACATGCCATGGTGGAGCCAGCACAAGCGTAGCATCAGGGAGAAAGAGCCAGGAGTAATTCCTCGTGTTTATTTTCTCTTGGTGTGCGAAGCCCACTGCCAGGCAGCGCCACTCAACTCTCGGGCATGCAGCAGTGCCGGCGTGAGCTCGGGGCAGAGGGGAAGGCTCTGAGGTTCGACGTTCAGGAGGTCTCCAGTTTTCCCTGGTGTGGAAAAGCCCGGTTTAGATTTCCAGCTGAAAAAACCCCCCAACACTATACCAAGTGAAACCAGTGCTTCTGACCTCTTTCTGACCTCCATGGCTCTGGAGGGGAAGCAAGATATCAAATGCAACGGAGATTTTTTTTCACAATGGCCGGTTTTCACCCAAAACCAGACCCTCCATTAGAAGCCCTGGCATATCATCAGGTGCTGTGGGGACTACAAAGGCTCCTATTCAGATATAGCTCTGAACAGCATCCAAACCTTGGAGGTCTGCACAGGCTTTAGTGAGGCTCAGCATGCTGCCCACCTCCCCATAACAGCACCACAGAAGACACCCAAGGGGCCTGGGCAATGGAGAAGGTCTGTTGACCACCACCTGCCTCCCAGTAGTGCAAAATGATCTTTCTGCACTAATGAACATGGACGGGTCAGACCACACACCACCGCCATGAGAACAGCACACAAGACCCTGCGCCCCCTTAGTCCTTCCCCCAACTGACTGCTCTGCAGAGAGGGAAGACAAATAACATGCAAAGGCCATTAAAAACTATTTTACCAGCATCAACATTTGCTCAAAATCCTCACTCCCTCCCTCAGCCTCACAAAGAGAGGAGCTTTGGTGCATACCTGGGTCTCCCCCCAAGAAACACCCCCACCCTAAACCTCCTCCAGCACCACCCCTCCCTGTGGCCATTAGACCCTCCTTTTGCAGGGCCAGGGCTCCTCTTCCCCAAGTGCTTCTGCAAGGTCTGGTTGCTCAGAGCTCCCTACTTCGGTCTTATCTCCACAGCTGCCATGAGGTGCTGGTTCTTCCTATTATAAGGGCCCAAAAGACATTTATCCAGGACTAAAGTGGAAGGTGGGCTCCTGAACAGGTTTGGAGGCTCCTAAAGTCAGCCCCAGGACAAAGTGCTACTTTTTTTTTTTTTTTTTAAATAAGGTCCACTGCAAATCCATCCTGGTGCAGAAGTAGAGATGGGTAAGAGGAAAACACCCCTGAGCTGGCTGGGCATCTCAGCAGAGGATCAGCAAGCCGGTCTGGGTGAGGACTGCAAAGACCAAACCCAGCCCCTCTGGCAGGTGGGTTTTAGGGAATGCAATCAGTGGTGGAAATGGGAACACCTGCTGAGAAGAGCTGGGTGAACTGCAGCTGCTCTTGGGATGGTCCACAAATCCCCATACTCCCTGAAACTCGCCGGTTGCAACACCCCAGCCTTCACCAGTGTCACAGCCATACGCGTACTGGTGTTACCCCACGCAGTGCAATGGTAGCTTTTCCCTTGGACAGCAGAGGCACCAGGCAGGAGCCCTGCAGAAGGTGACAGTGTGCTAATTTCTTTACCTCACCCTTAATTTTCATTCTTTTACGGTTATTGTGGAGCTGAGAAGGGCTGGAGATACTTGTCCCTAGCGATCACCCTGATTATAACCTGGATGGGCTATGGCTCCACGCTGAAGCAGGGGAAAGGGGTCATGTCTCATCCAGCAGCAATTTTCCCAATATCAGGCTGATCCCCCTTCGCTTGTGTCCTTGAACAGCCAAGTTCTTGTTTTATAACCACAGTGGAAAAAACGTTCTGAGACTGACATGAAAAACCCCCAGAGCCGAACGAAATGCCACTCCCCGCTGCACGGCAGTGTTGGGATACTGGCTGACCCCAACCAAGGCTGACAGAACCCATCCTGAGACGGTGAGGGTGAAGCTTTACTTGTACACAAATATTTACCCAACAAACACCCCCACTGCTGCCACAACAAGCTGAGTTTTCCCCTCCCCAGCAGCTGCCAACATCCCCTGGCATAGCGCTCGCTGCAGCGCGGGAGCAAGGGAAGAAACGTGGAGAACTAAATGCCGGCAGCAGGAGGGTTGGACTTTGGCAGGGTCTGCTGCAAGATCCAGCTCGCTCTCCGGCTCTGCAGAGGGAGGCAGTGGGTATGGCGGTCCTGGGGGGAGCAGAGCAGGATGGGCAGCCGGGGATGGGGCTGGAAGCTGTACCCCTGCCCGAGCCAGCTGTGGAGCGAGGATGCAGCCAGCTGAGGAACCTCATCCCTGTCTTCCCTGCCCGGCTCTTTGGTGGAGTTGAGCAGAGGGAAGAAGTCTCCACATGGCATTTCTTTCTCTCTAGGGAGCAGTTTTCATCTGAGCCTCTTTTTCGATGTAGAACATCTCACTGTCACAAGAAAATATCTCTTTTTTCTCCTTGAAAATGGTCCTTGAAAGCCCTCAAAACTGCCACTTTTCTGTGCCGAGGTTTTCTTCCCTTTCTTTTCCCACTGGCCCTCTGTCCTGCCCTGCAGACGAGTGATCTGTTCTCACCCTCTACCTTCCCCATTTGCCTCTGAAAAAGGGCGATGGGAAGAGAAAAGCAGAAAAAAGAAAGATTAAAATCAAATTTGAGGAAAAACTGGGACCAGTTTCCTTTTCCTAGTGTTACCCTTGCTGAAAACATTAGAAGTTGTTTCTTACCATTATTTTTTCTCTTTGCAAATTAATTTTCAGCCAACTCTGCTTAAGCTTGTTATAGATGTAAGGGGGGAACTGCTGCCAGGGTTGGTCAAACAAACAAAAACTTTTTTTTTTTTAAAAAAATCTCCATCGAATATCCATTTTCAAAACCAGTCCTCGCCCTCACAAACAAGCCGAGCTTTGCAGGTTTTTCACTCTGCTACGTTTGTATGATCTTTTTCATTAAATGCATTTATTTTGCTGTTCACCTGTTTCAGGATTCTCTTTATTTGGGCTCCTGGCAGGGGCAGGTTTGTCTCACACAGAGAAGCCCCGACCCACAGCCCTCCCGCTGACCACAGCGCGGCTCCTACGTGTGATCAGAAACGTGGTCATCAAGAGAGCTGCAAATACTTCCCTAAGCAGCTAAACTCACCTGTGCTGACCCAGAGGAAACCTGTCAGATTTATCTTGTTTTATTCTGGTCAGAAGAAATCCCAGAAGGAGGTGGGGCAGTGGGAGGATGCGGGGAAGGGTGGTTTCGTGCCAGCCCAGGATGCCCAGGATGCTCGGGAAGAGTTTCATGAGTTTCTGGGCGAGCATCAGCCCTCGAGTGCTGCCGCTGCTCTAACCCAGAGCGCTGGGGTATTTGAAATTTCAATTATTTATGTGTTCATGCTGCGGGTTAATGCTGACTGACACTAAAACACTGCCTAGATTTAGCTTCATAAAAATTTTATCCCCACTATGAACTGCAAGTCTTTCTCCAATTTCATTTAAAGGAAACAGAGTATTGAAAAGCCTACTGAGGAATTCATGAGCAACTAGCTACAACCTCACTTTTCCTCCTAGCCAAATCCTGAGACTTCATTACCATGGCAACATATCATAATTTTAATTCCCTTCCTGACTGCCGCCGCACAGAGCCTAATACATCTGCTTGCTTTCCTAGGAGCCTGCCGTGCACTTTGCAGTGGGTGCAAGGTGGAGAGCACTTGCTTCTTGAGGCTCATGAGGGACCCAGAAAAAGATGCTGTGTACAGTTTTGGGGGGTGAAATACCCAGAAAAGGACAATAAAATTCAGCACACCCGATCCAGGCAGTGCTTCTGGTGCTTTCAGCTTTGGGCATCCCGAATGTACAGGCATAGCCCAGTGCAGCGGGGACCCCTAGAAAGAATGTTTCATGTCCTTTGTGGGGTTTTACCTATTATAGCAAGAAGGAAAGGCAGCTTCCACTGCTGTAATGAGAACTGGAAAAAGGATGAGGGGTGTTTGTGAAGACAGAGAATCTTCACGAGTCCCTGCTTTGAGGTTTCTTTTGTTTTAGCAATTGTCATGGACCTGTTCGAGTGGGTCCAGAGGAGACCATGGAGATGATCCGAAGGCTGGAGACCCTCTGCTGGGGGGACAGGCTGGGAGAGTTGGGGGTGTTCAGCCTGGAGAAGAGAAGGCTCCAGCGAGACCTTAGAGCCCCTTCCAGTACCTGATGGGGCTACAGGAAAGCTGGGGAGGGACTTTTTACAAGGGAATGTAGGGATAGGACGAGGGGTGATGGCTTCCAACTGGAAAAGGGGAGATTTAGATGAGATATTGGGAAGAAATTCCTGCCTGTGAGTGTGCTGAGCCCCTGGCTGGGGTTGCCCAGAGAAGCTGTGCCTGCCCCATCCGTGGAGGTTCAAGGCCAGGTTGGACGGGGCTTGGAGCAACCTGGTCTAGTGGGAGGTGTCCCTGCCCAGGGAAAGGGGTGGGACTGGATGGACTTTAAGGTCCCTTCCAACCCAAGCCATTCTGTGATCATAGAATCATAGAATCATAGAATCACTGTGGGAATTAGACCTCCCATTGGCAGAAAGTTCTGGGGTTTTCTTCCCCTCATAACTCTCAGATTTAACAAAGTCTCCTGGGAATTCCCAGCACTGAGGAAGCAGCTGGGTGCATCAGTAACACCCCCATGACAAAATGGCCAGCAGCAGAGACAGACCTGCAGGTGAGCCTGAGTCTCTGTAGTGCCCATCACTCAAAGGTGCCCATAGAAAGGACCTTCTGGAGTTTGGATCTGCCCTCTAAACTCACTTAAACTGCATTATACATATATTTATTATGTGTGTGTATAGATATAATATTTATTATATATATGTATTTATAATGCCCAATTTTGTTGCAGACGTGGAGAGTCACAACTCATTTAAGAGCAGAGATTCGTCTTTCTTTAAGGGCAGGAATGAATGCGCCATTGAAAAGAGCAGATTGAAATGTTAGTGGTTGGTGTGTAGCTACAATCCAGCCTTTTCCTCCACCACTAGAGATTCAGCCCTTCCTCTTGCTGAAGGGTTAAAAATTCTGTACAGAAACCACAGTGTTTTCCCTCTTTCTCTGAGCTTTTTTATTTAGTTACCCTTTCGTTATTGTTTTCCTTCATCTAAAATAAAAGTAATCTAAGTAATTATAATCATAAAATGGATGTGAGCAAAATGGGTACTGTGGGGTTTATAAAATACAAATTTCCCTTTTCTGGGAAATGTGGTCTCTCCAGCGCTTAAACCTTTCAAGCTCTGCCCGGGCTCCTGAGGTGGCATGAACCCCACAAGGCTTGTAAGACCCCAAAGAGGAAATCACTTAAATATCCAGCCCTCCTCAGCAGATGCAGGTTTGCTAACCCAGCACTTCGACTTCAGTGTGTGCTTCAGCCCTGCCTTCAACAGGGATGCTGTCCTGCATTGGAGCAGGTAGCAATTATTGTCAAGCATAAATTAATGAATGTCTACTAGACGAGTTTGCTAACTCTGGACATAGACAGAAACATCTTCAGTAGGGGCGAATGGTGAAGCTCAGCTGAACTTGCTCAAACCTCACTGACTGCCACCAGGCTGAGTATCCGACCTGGATCAGGTAACCCATACCCAAGCAGGAGTCAGCTCCTCAGCCAGCAAGGGACCCCATTTGGTTTGGGGTTTATTTTCTTTCTTTTTTAAAAAACTGTTTTCTGAAAATGACCCAAGAAAAACCTTCCTTGATGTTTGCTAAGGAGTTACTGGCAAAATATCACTGATGTGAAAACAAGGAATCTTTCTTACGGGTTGAATGTATCCAAATTGCTCCAGCCCAGTCAAATCCGCTTTTCTTTTTTGCTATTCCTTTATTTATTTTTTAACTGATAACTCTGCATTTAAGTCAGGCAGAAAGGGGGAATTCCACTTTGATTTAGGAAAGGCAAATACGAGGTTTTAGCCTGAGAGATCATGTAACCTCCACTAGAAAGTAACTTTTATTTCCAAATTACTAGAAAATCCCTAGAGAATGGCAGGTCCGGACCTTGGTCCCCTAGCTCCAGAGAAGCTCCTCGCTCCCCTCTCCAGTGGCAGCTCACAGCCTGGCTTTATGTTGAAAAATGACATTTCTTCTTTCATGGTCTGTTTGTTACCTTAGCACTGGGGTATGAACTGCGTGGGAGATGGCAATGTTTGCAAATGAGGTTCCGCAGATCCTCTACACTGGCTGAAATGGACTGCAGCACATCCCAAATAATTAACTTAATGGTTATTCAGGTGTATGGACCAAACTTTCTCTACAGACCCTTCCAGAGCTGTCATTTCGCCCAGAACAATAAATCGAGATTTTCTGAGAAGACTTTGCTTCACAGCTGATTCCTAGACACTAGTATCCTCAGTGGCAAGAAATAAATTCACATCACTTTAAATAAACCCAGCTCATTTCAAAAAGTCTCCCAGCTTTTGAACAGCAGAACTTCTAACCATAAAACCCTACACCTCTGCTGCCTGGCATAGCCTCACCGTGCAACCGCTGGCATTTCCCCATCTGTGAACCAAACCATGGAGAGGTCACGTAGTGTGTGGTGGACACGTGGAAGCCTGAGATGGGGCACCTCTGCAAAGCTCTCCACAGCAGCTGTGGCTGAACCTGCTGCCTGATTTTGGAGGCATCCCTGCAGCTGAAACATCACCAAGGTTTGGGGAAGCTTCTTCTCCCCGTTTTCTTACATTTGCAGCAGATGTAGCTGCAGAAGGGTGGGCTAATGCAGAAGGGTGGTCTAACCCACAGGGCGCCTTTTCCTCAGTGAAATGGGGATGGATGTGCTGTTCCTTCGTAGCCTGGTTGTGTGGTTTGGGCGCATTGCTGAAGATGGGGATCTTCTTCAGCATCCTCACTGGTGCTCAGGAGATGAAGATGCAAGTCTGAGCTGTCGCTGGAGTCTCCCTGCAGTCAGAGCAGAGAAACAGCCATTGCCACGAGATGGTACACTTCACACTCAATTAGATGTCCAAGACAGAAGAATTTTCCTCCTGCCATGTACACAGAAAGCTGTGATTTAGAGCTTACATCTACAGAAGACTTCCACCTGCAGCAGCAGGTGAGACAAGTCCCACCTTGGCCTTACTCCATATGAGCTCATCTGCTGGGAAAACCTGCAGGTTCTCCAACATCAGTGCCTCCATCCTGGCTCTCTGGGTGAGGACCTGTGTGGTCTGATGCAGGACAGGTGACCTCGTTGCAGGTGACAGCAGGACCCTTTCAGGAAAGTGTGGAACTCTGTAGCAGTGCTAGGAAGAAGATAAGAACAGAGATGTGCCCGAGCCAATCACAGCACGCCTGACCTCCACAGCAGATTGACAGGTCTTCGCCAAAGGGATCAGTGATCTGATTTTCCCCTCAGGTTTTCTTCCCAGGTCGACCCAAATCCATAGCCAAGTGAAGGACTGACTCCTGAATCCATATTTGTTTGGACCTTGGTGAAACTCCGGGAAGGCAGACGTACCAACAGCAGCCCTGTGCAACAATGTACATTTTTACACCAAGTACATTTTGTTTTAATGTGCTGATTTTTTGGCAACGTGACAGCAAAAATTAATCAGACCTTTCATTTCTCTTAACCTCGCTTTAAAGGGTTTGTAATATTACACTCACTTATTGGAGACCAGAAGGAAATTTTTTGTCTGATTATGAATCTGTTATTTATTGTGCATTAAGAGCACAACCACCTCAAGCAGTCAACAGCAGGATATTTTATCCCAGTTTTAGGGAGGGGAGTGTGCAAACCCACTGTCCTGTCCTAGCAAGTGACATAAACCTACTCTGATCTCAGAAGCCACCTCCCGAATACTAAAGAGCTGGGACATAATGGCTTTTAAAGAATACAGTTTCCAATTAGGTCATTGGTTTCAAACACAGGGTGTACTAAATTAGTAACATTTGGTGGCAAATTTCTTTGAAGTTCTCATTAATCTTGGTCTTGGATTTGAACTTTTCTTGGCCATGTTCCTTATAGAATTTGGATCCCAGTTATGTCAAAACAACTGATTAGCCCCACAGTTTGAAGGCAGGGGGGATTAGGTAGGGCGGGTGTTAGATTTCATGAAAGGCCTATTTACCTAGTCGTTTAGCATGACCAAATGGGAGGGCAGCCAACAGGGGCGACGTGTTGGAAAAATTCCAGCGTTCCTGGCTCATTAGAGACGTCCACAGCAAATGGTAGCGTTGCGTTTGTGATAACAGCCACTGTTCAGATTCAGCTGCCTACTGGGTCCAGAAAAGGGCTGAGCACTTCCCTTGACCTGTGCTGGCTTGTCTGCATCATCAGACTGCCCATCGCTTCAGCTCTCGTGAAAGCAGTGGAAAGGAGGAAGTACTTTCAGGGAACATCTTCAGGTGGTGTCTTTTCTTCTTCATGAATGATCTGAAGCAAACTTCCCCCCCAAAAAATCAAACAAACTCTTTCTGTGTATTCCAACACATTCAAAACCAGGCTTCTGAACAGCTCAGAATCACCAAAACCAGGAACTGTTAAGTAGCTCAACGGGATGCTCTCATATAGCCTCTATCTAAAGAAGCAATAAGTTTAATTAATGAATTAATGAACCATAGCTCAGAGGAGAAAATACATGGTGAGTCACGGCACCAGTGAAGCTTGTGAAGTTCTCAATAGGACACGCTATGGTGAATCCAGCCTGCAGCACACTCGTGTCCATGGTGCACATCTCCTTCCTGAGGGTCCAATTAGCCAAAGCACAAAGACATACACCAGGAGACCTTTGCCTGGAGATCACAGCCCAGAATCAGAGACCCGGCAAGCAGAAGACTCAAAAGTTTCATGAAGAAAAGTGCTGTGTGTTACTGAAGCATGAAACAAGTGAGAGCAGATTGAGAGACAGGCTACTGGCAGTCCCCGGGGGACATCTGATCTCGAGCCAAGACGGAGTGCCAGCCCCGGAGGGTGCAAGGCCAGCGTTATTTCCAGGTCAGGGGGATGCATGCAGGCTTGGCACCGCTTCAGGACCCTTGTCATCTCCTCCAGTTACCGTGCCGTGGTACCAGCATGACCAGGAACAGCAGTTCTGGGTGGTAAAGCCACGTGAGACACGAGCCAGCCTTTACTGCCATGCCGCTCCAGTGGGCGCTGCTCAACAGCCCTGGGGGTGGGAGCGACTGCGTCGTTTTGCAGCTGGAGCGCGTTTGGAAACTACAGCAGTGGCAACACTTGGTAAGAGGCTCTGAAGACACCAGTAGTGTGCTCAGCCACAATAACATGGCATAAAAATAAGTTAAACTCATCTTTTCCTTGAAATGAAAAAAAACCCGCCAACTTAGAATTGTGCTTTCATTTAAGGAAATGATTGGTTTAACTCTTATATGAAACTCTTGCTTCCATCTCTAGACATCTTTAACTTTTATGGTTGGACTTGATAATCTTAGAATCATAGAATCGTAGAATCACAGAATCATGGAATCATGGAATGTTAGGTCTCTTCCAACCTAGGTTATTCTGTGATTCTATCTAGGCACTGCATCAGTGCTCAGAAAGTGCTCAGAAAGACCAAAATGCAGTGAATGTCTGGGTACGGACCTTGTTCTCACCAGCCCTAATGAATACATTCAACCTTCGGTGTGGATTCTGCCTCAGTGACTTTAGCAGGAACTCTTTTAACATAAATAACGTTTGTACAATATGCAGAGGTGTTTGTAGGATCATGGCCACATAATTAATATAGAACTAACTTTAATAAGCCTAATTAGGGTCATTCCCCAACGGTGTGAAAAGTAGCACTGATACTTATTGGCTGGGGAGGGAGAAATCACAAGTCTGATCGACCACGTGTTACTTTCCCACAGGGTGGTGACCTCAGGGTAGGACTTCAGAAATCTCTCCTATAAAACTGCAGCTACAGAAAGTCGAGCTGGCTGCATTTAGATGGAGACATGGAAAATACTTTTTTTTTCTTTTTTTTTCCCCAGCAGTACATTTTGGCTCAGAACCATTTCTTCCAGTTAGGAGCTCAGTAATGTCCCTCACACAATGATGTCAAAGCATGGAAAATATAACCAGGAGGAGGAGAAAGAGAGCGTAGGAGCCCTTTTGGAAGTACTATATTCTGAAGAAGGGGAGGTTTTTGTGGTGTTTAGTAGAGGTGACACAGGCAAACAGAGAAGTCTGCTGTGGTGCTTGTTGTCTTGCCTTCTTCAGAAAGGCAAGGATGTGAATCAAGCTGCAGCCGAAGGACGGGTGGCACAAACCCATTGCCTGCTGGCCTTGTGGCCTTGTTTTGCTGCTGTTCATGAAGTCCTCCTCAAAGGAGCAGAGTTGTTTCCTCCGCTTGCCCTCATCTCTCTAGCTCATAGGACTCTGCCCCCGAAAGCAACCAACCCAAATCCACAAGCGGCTGTGGGCTTCCCAGTGCTGCCCACCTTGACCCCAGCACCCGGGTCCTTCCCACACGGCCAAATCTTCACCAAGTCCAAAAGACTTTGATCTGTCCCTGAGCTTCCAAAGGAGAGGCTAAGAGGGGTTTGAAAGCGGGATGGTATCTCTATGGGTCAGGGGAAGGGGGGAAAAAGGGGAGATGTCCTTTCCTGGAGTGATCCCATGACTCCATCCCAGCTCCATCCATCGGGTCCCAGATGCATGGATGCTCCCAGTGCTTCCCCCAGAGCGTGGCTGGAGCGAGCAGGCAGCGAGCGTGCGCTCTGCAAGAGAGGGAAGGTGGGAGTTTTCCAGGGTAAAGCATTTCCTCTGGTTCGTGTCCTATTAAAAATCATTCGGTGGCTACAGTGGCTCCTCATCTGGCATATCGTGAAACCACTATTTCAGCACAATTTACAGCCTTTTGGGAAAGGGAGAAGCGGGTTATTTAGTAACTTCCCCGCTCGCCCTTAGGAAGGTCAGATCCTTTTGTTCCCTGCCAGAAGAGCGAAAGCGGTAAACTACAGGAGGGAGAGCATGTTGGGAGCTTGTACTTACAGCGCGGCGCACCTGGATAACCCTGCCAGCAGCCGTACAGTGCGGGGAGGTCACGTACGGAGAAGCAGAATATTATGGGATTGGTGCATCCGAGCATGGCACGCAGCAGCAGTGCTGGAGGGCAGCTTACGAGCCGAGTACTACAACTCAAAGTACATGGATTAGATGCATTTTACTGAGATTTGGGTGAAATCTGCACTTAAAACCAAGCATTCAGCGGATGCCGGAGGGGCTGATCCCCGTTAATTTCCCCTTACTTGCCTTTTTCCTGTTAGGAGATGGAAAATAGCAAAGCAGGCTTCAGATTTTCTTCCCCGCAGCTGCTGTCACCTCTAAAGCACAGTGTGGTACCCAGCTTTGCTCCCAGGCTGGGTTGTCAGCAGCTCCCTCAGCTTGCAGGCTACTGCAATGCTCATATGGGCTTATAGCACGGTAAAAAACCTCAAGACTAAGGCAGGAATGAGACTAACTTGCCAAGGAGTTCCCCCCATGAAAATACCTGTTAATGAATTTTAAAATAATAAGGATTTTTAAGGGGGGGGAAAAAGCTAACAAATTATTTCAGTGCTGCCTTGAATCCAAAGCTTCGTGGATATTCAATTTTTGTTATTTTCAGACACCTCAGACGGGCTCGCGTGACACAGACACTACAGCCTCCACCTGGGGGGAGAAGCCAGCTGAACAGGCAGATAATTGTTGCCCCAAATTCTCCCACGAACCTCACTGAATTTCCAAGCAGGAGTTTGGGGAATAAAGGTTAAAAAATCCTCAGGGCTCAGAAAATTCACAAGCGAGGGGAAAAAAAAACAAAACAGCTTCCATTGTTGCTACACGTTTGTTAACATTTCGTTTCACGAGAAATCAATGCAGCCCAAACTGTTTCTACCAAAAACACAAAGGAACAATGGTCCAGGGGATGCAACCTACCCAGAGATTTTTTTTTATCACCTCCCCGAGGTATAAAACAAACACTTTTCCTCTGCCTCCCTATTTATTCTGAACAATATTTGTCCAAGAAGAGCTGAAACTTATCTCCAGGAAGTTTGCAGAGGAGAGATAGTGGATGAACGGAGAATCAAGAAAAGCATTTTGAACAATGCAGGCGAAGATGGCAAAGCCGTAGTTCCCAACATCTCCTTCATCTCCGCTTGCTTGCTTAGCCTGACAGTCAACACCTTATTATGCAGTCCTAACATTTCTCTGCAATTTAAACAAGGCGTCGGTAATGGTGTGTGATCTTCAAGGTCACTTTCTGGAGGGCTGTCTTTAGCCCAGTGGTCACTAGCTATCTAGGAATAAAAACGACAATTTCACTAAAGCAAATTACATCCTGGGAGTATAATACACTTCGGCAAGTGCAATGGAAATGATCAGATGGGGGATCCAGCTTGGAATACATTAGCTTTCGTGTGTGTATAAAGCAGGTTTCTGGGTTCCAGAAACATTCCAAAGAATGTACTCAAAGAAATAGTGCCCCCGCCACCCCCCCGTTTATCTCCTGGTACATGGATTTATAATTATAGTCCATTTAAAAAAGCAATCTCTTACTATTGTATCTGGATACAGCAGCCTATTTAGAGTGTTTTCCTTGGAGGTTCTTTACGTTGCAAAAAAGAATTCATGTCTGCCACAGACAGGGAAATATTACATTCTGCACATAAAAAAAGCTGCTTTAACCTGCCATGCAATTCCCATTATTTCTTTTCCCATGCTCTTATCCAAAGACAATCTTTTTCTTCCTCCATTCCACAACTAGCTCCCGTCTGTTTTAGCCAGTAATTGCCTGGGGCGTCACAGTAATTCCTGTGATGATTAACCGATGTCACCAAGGCCAGGCTGTGACATCACAGAATGAGCAGGTTCCTTTTGGGAACAGGTAGATTCATTTATTCAGATTTAAGCAGCGTTGGCAAACGCCAGCTGGTATGTATTCGCCAAACCCTCGGGAAGGATTTTCTCACCTCATAGCGGAATAAAAGACAAACTGGGGCTGGGGAAAAAAAGGAGAACATTTGGCAATGCGTGTTCAAGTCAGCTTGAAGCGAATAGCTGGTGGTCTGACGTATGGTGAAAAGGAAGCCTGGTGCATGGATGGTGATGGAGCTCCATGGGTTCACTGGAACGTGGCACCAAGGACCATGTCACTGACTTGAACGGAGCTGGGCAGAACCACCCCGGAGCAGGGTGGGCAGCACCCAGGCTCGCACGGAGACTCCCGCTGGCTGCGGAGAAACCCGTTCACAAACTCAGGTTCTTGGGGCTTGCATTTATTAACATGCCAACTGGTTGTTTAAGATGAAAAGGGGGTGGACGGGTGAGGTGGGGGGGAGAAATCTTTCAAATAAGCTTCTAAATAGGATTTTTTCCCCCCAGTAGAATGACAGCTTTTGTCCGTTAAGTGTATTCCTTCCAGCTACAGTGCACAGGCAGAGAATTTTTGAGCAGCATAATGCTGCACGCACGCAGGTCGCTGACTTGGAAAAGAAACGCCCCAAAACAAAGTCTAACATCAAGGACAGACCCCTAAACCTGAGCTAGTTATTGTTAACAGTCCTCAGTCTCGGAAAGCCTTGCACTTCACTCGGCTCTTCTTAGTGCTGAACGGCGTGGAACCACTTGTCCTCTTAGTGCCCACCAGAGGTATGCAGCTCCATGGGAACACAGCGGCTAACCTCAAAGTGGCAAAAGGGTTTTAGCTGTGCTCTTTTGGAGACAGTGGGCAGGACCATGACGTCTACGGGAGTGTACTGTCCTGCAGGCATTTGTTTCCAAAGTGAGGGCTGGAAGGACGTAACAGCCCCACCATAAGATCTCGCTGGCTTTCAGCAGTAGGAAACGTATGAGGTTTCCCACTCATCTCCAAAAAAAGTATCTGTCTTTTTTCCAGAGAAGATATCGTCACAATTGGAAACATCACAACTACTGCCTCCAAAAAAAGTGTGTAAGAACTTTAACCAGCCTCACCAGAACTTTACCAGTTACACCTAAAACAACCTCAGGAATGGAAGAGGTTGGGAGGGAAGAAGCTGGGCCTTAAAGGCAACGTTCTAGTCTACCCTGTCCCTGTCAGAGCCATCACTGCCTGGCTGCTGGCAGAGCTGTGCCATTGGGAACCCCAGGAGTAGCTGCCCACCCACCACAGGGTGCCCCGGTGCTATTTTGGGGCTGAGCCACCTTCTTTCATATCACCTATCACAAGTGCCACATGCAGGGCCACGCCTCCCTCTGCTGACACCATTACCCACCCCAGCTCATGAGCCTGCTCATGTCACTGAGCTGGTTTTTTTTCCTGTGGCAATAGATATCTGCATTGTGAGATGCTGGAATGTGGCTGCAGCCTCCAAGGAGCGAGGGTTCGAAGGTGATCCACAGGCTGGCTGTGCTCAGGTTGCATCGCTCTACCTCATGCAAGATCACCTCGCTAATAACGCCCTGTACTTAGCTTTTAATAGAGGAGGCGGCTGAGAGCGGGCGTACATTCCACATCACGATGCATTTACTGGAAAAATCTCGAAACCTTCATGAAACCCCAAGCACTGGAAAGCAATTGCCAAGACCACGTGTTTGCAACTTGATCGCTTTACTTCGCTTCTCAGAGCAGCTACAAAATTCAGATGAAGTCTTCAAGGCTGCCAATATGTTTTGACCAGGGGCACCACATCAGAGCATACCCCTCTGGTAGGAAAAGCTAGAACAATGCTACCTTTAAATTAATTTTGAGATTAAGTCACTTTATTTGTCACAAACTGACCTCTCCTTGACATGACACCCATAGAGAATGGTGGGCACCTCTGCCTTGACACACGGGCATTGCTGGAGAGGGAAGAGATCAAGAAGAGGCATCCTTGTTCAGGAGGACCTTGGGAGGAGCAGAAGGGAAATGCTCTGCTTCATGAAGAAGAGCAGGAGCCCAGGGCTCTGCCTGCAAAGGGGAGCCTGCTGGTGCTGCAGTCTCCTGGCACCACCTGCCAAATCCAGCCCTGGTCATGCCTGGCCCTTGCACCCATCTGCACCCCACCTTGGCTCTGCAGCCCCAGCCTTGGCCTTCCTTCTCCTGAAGCAGCTCCAGACCTGCAGAGTTATTTGCTCCCGTGTCCAGCAAGCAGGAATGCAGTGCTTCACATCAAAATACCTCATTTTCCCCTAAGACTTCTCCAGAGCCATTAGGAGAGGTCTGAATAAGCCCTGCTCCCCGTTAGCTGAGAGACCACCCATGTCCTCCTAGCCGGGCAGAGGACCACTGGGGCACCTAAGGGACATCTGGGAGGAGCACAGCAAACACCAGTGGCAATAACCGCTGCGACCAAGAGATCAAGAAGCTCACAGGATGTGCTGGGGTGGCTACATACCTGTGGCCGCACTCTGCCAGGCTAAACGCCACCAAAATCTAACGTCAAATGTTTCCTACTGACTGGCCCTGAACCTTGAGGGACAATGGACCAGCAGGAAGCACAGTTCAGGCATGTCACAATGATTTAGACTATCTTAAAATGTCCCTAAATCTTTGCCTGTTGCCCAATTTTATGGTGTGGACTGTCCACGCTCTTTGAAAGATTCAAACATCCCAAGGCCGGGAACAGGACCCATTTGCCGAGAGCTCACAGACATGAGATTAAAACCTAAAACATTAAGAGCCTTCTGGGGTTTGGGTTTCCCCCCACTTCCTCTCTTGCTGGAATCAGGAAGTGCAAAGAAGCAACTGTGAAAATAAAACTTAGTTTCTTTTCAGAAAGTTACTTGAACTTTCTGAACCTTATGTTTCACTCCCATTTAGGGCAAAGATCCAAGACACTTACTCCTGTACTTAAACCAGGTTCAGTCATCCTTAGTAATTAAGGGCACTAGATCAAAAATTAAATTTATTGTACCAGTAACACAACCACAATGGATCTTCATAAAATTTAACCACACGAAGTGGGTTGCCTGAGATCTGCCATTCAAGCAGGCTTTATTGCATTTATATATAGAATCATGAAAAATAAATTAAGAATGAGGATGACCCTTTATCTACCTAGAGGCCCAGGAAAGATGTTTGCCTCTGATACAGTTTGAAAATTAGCATTTTATAGGGCCTGGGATGCTGCCTGACACACAAAATACTTTAAAATTCTGTAAATAATGTAAGCAAATTAACAAGAGATAGTGACTGCAATGAATAAAACATAAGTTAAGTACCTTTCCGTTTCCTCTGAAGCCTAGAGGAAAAAAGTGACTAGGTTCAGTTTTTTCGGGGGGAAAGAATTGCAAGTACTTGTAATGTTGGTAGGAAAATACACAGATAATCCAGAAAAACACTGAAAAATCAGCCTGAAGCATCTTCAGTATAACTCTGAGAAAAGCCAGGCTTTTGTGGCAAAGACAAGTCCACTGGGTTGAGCTTTAGCCTTGCCTGGGGCAGTCCAACACCCATGGAATGCTCAGGAAGAGCATCAGGGATGAGTCTTCCCGCTTCCTCACTACCCCTGCTCCCCCTTCGCCATCCTGCCCACCTCCTTAAAGCAGGTTGCTCCTGGGGAGACTAAGCACAGCTCAGAGGGCTTCCTCCTTCCAGCATGGGCTGCTGAGCCCCCCCCACAAAGTCCTCTGCTCTCTCCAAAGCAAGTCAGAGCTCAGAGGGCCAAGGAAGAAGACGGAAATCCAAGCTCAGTGCTCCTTGCTCTGCTGTAAGGGATGTGACTGTGGCAGACGTGCTTTAAGCTAAAAAGCATGGCCATCATCAGCCCCAAAGCACTTCCCACATGAGCCCAGGGCTCTCCCTGCTTCATTAGGTCCACCTGAGAGACTGGGCATGCCTGAGCAGTCCTAGCATGGCTCTGGCAGCAAGGTAGACTGTAGCAGTCGTAGACTTACCTGGGGACAGAGGTGAGCTTGGACCTCTCTTAGCATTGACTGATGTATAGACGAGGTTGCCCACTTGCTTGCGTAGCCCCCTACACCCTTTGAAATAGAGGAACTGCCATGAGGATTTGATCTGACTTTGGACAAGAACATTAGTCGCCCAGCTGTGACACAAAGCGCACATCCCAAAGGAGAGCGATGAGGTCAAATGCATTACAGCCGGTGAGGCATTCGGTTGACACAACCTTTATTTTTACATTTACAGTTTGGATCTGGCCTTGAAGCCCTAAGCTGACATCCCTGGCTAAGGCAGAGCGGGAATCTTGCAGCAGCATGCCGGCTCGGAGGCACGAGCCTTATCAGATGGGCTGGAAATATGACAGCAAGAGCCTCTCCCAGGATGTTTTGGCTTGCGATCCGAGATGAACACCTGGAAGCCAAGAGGAGCCTGGAACAGATTAAATGAATTGGCCAGACTTTCTCATCTTGTTAACATGCTGCGGGGTTCATTTGTGTTTTGGGCAGGGATTCAGAGTGGTTTTTTAATTGATTCAAACCAGATAGCCCATCACAAATCCTAAACTCCTGCTCGTATCAGCATCACCCAGATACTGTCCCTGCAGAAAAAGGTCTTTGTGACAAGAACATCTCAGACAAAATCAAACAGCACATACAGACTAGGGTTTTGCTGCAGATAAAAGCTAACAGAATATTCCACTTTGTCTCTTCTTTCCCACCTTTCATCCTCTTTTCTCACTCCCCTACTTCTAGTTTCACGGCCCCGGATCACAGGAAGATTCAAACCACGGCAGCTTCCAAACTCTGCATCAGGAAGTTCAGCCACAACCTCTACAAGGACAAACACTAACATCATCTCCTTGGAGAGCCTTAACCACAGCCACAACACGTGCTGTGCCATGCCTGGGATGCAGCTGGTGCATTGTGTCCCACCACCCCAGACAACAGCTTCTATTAATTTTCCTCCTGAGCAGCAAGTTTATTTTCTCATATTTATGGAAGGGACTCAGGTCCTGCAGAGGTCGTGTTTCTGTAGCCATCTCATGCCCTCAGAAGATGTGCGGCCAGGACAAGCACTCCCAGATGACACCAGTGAGGACACACACACACTGCCATAGCACTTTCCTCTGACCCACCACTCCGGTTTCACCCAGCACTCACAACTTTCAATGAATACAATGTCCCACAAGATATAAATGAATTTAAATTTACTTGGGTGGCAGTATTCAACCAAAAAAAAGCATAAGGTGGGTGAGGACCCAAGACAGCAACACCACCGGCATGAGAAGAGCTCTCTGGACATGCTGCTCCTAGACCAAGTGGTTTCATGACCAGGGAAGCCCCAGCCTGACTCTTTGCATTTGCAGGTAGCAAATAAGAACCAAACACTTCAAGAGAAAGGTGGCTTCTTCTCTTGCCCCTGCTCCTGCCAAAGACCCCACATCTCATCAATCATTTCCCCGTGGTTGGTGCTGACAGTATGAAAACATGCTCCGTGCAGGCATTGAACTGCTAACATCAATTACCAAATCAAGAAAATGGAAGGATTTTATCAAGTGCCGTTACTGCTGGATCTGCCTGTGTGCGAGGCCTTCCAGCGAGCACATAAATCATGGAGTTAAACTGTATGGAAGGGGGCATACGGCCCTGCTGCTGGAGGAGAGCTTGACTTACGGGCGAGGGAAATGGTCCTGAGCCTGTGCTTCCAGGGAAGCATTATTAGTGCCCTCTCGAGTCTCTGCACAGCCAGCTTGAAGCAGGAAAATAAAAGGGTTCTACCCCAAACTCTGTCATTTATTTATTTTATGGTCTTTGGCAAGGTACAGCCCCATTTTTGCCTCAGTTTCCCTAATTCGAAGTGGAAGTGAGCCCAGCCAACTTCTGAAAACTACTTTAATAGTCATGGGAAAAAAAAACCCCGAACCAACCAAAAAAAACCACCGCCAAAACCAAGCAAAGGTCTTACAGACTCATCAGTATGAGGAACTTTTCCTTCGCAACAGCAGAACTCTACGATAAAGACGTTTCGTGGGTAGAGTTGCTCACAGCTGGTCAAAGCAGCCACTGCTCTAGGGGCTTTTCTCTCAGAGGATATCAGGCCCTAAAGTTCCGTGTTTTACAATCGAGCAGAATGGGTTTGTTGTTAAAACCATTTTCCATTGAAAACTGCCCAAATCATTTGCCTTCTCTACCTGCCCTTCCTATTCTGCTGCCCTTATATACCAACACTACTGATTTAGATCTAGCTTTGTTTAGATGCTACTGAGAGCCAGAATTTTACCCGTGTCAGAATTCTCTCACCTATCGACTTTTTTGGAAAGAAAAGGCCAATTTTCTTTCAGATCAGGACAGCCAGCTCCCAGCCCCCAGCTTGCTGTGCCTGGAAACTGGTGGCCGCTCCTGAGCTCCGAGGGACTTTGTACCAGGGCATGTAGGGATAGGACGAGGGGTGATGGCTTCCAACTGGAAGAGGGCAGATTTAGATTACATCTCAGGAGGGAATTTTTCACCATAAGGGTGGCGAGCCCCTGGCCGGGGTTGCCCAGAGAAGCTGTGGCTGCCCCATCCATCCCTGGAGGTTCAAGACCAGGTTGGACGGGGCTTGGAGCAACCTGGTCTGTTGAGAGGTGTCCCTGCCCAGGGCAGGGGGTTGGAATTAGTTGATTTTTAAGGTCCATTCCAACCTAAACCATTCTGTGATTCTGTGATATTGGTGCTCTAAGGGAGGGCTGCTCAGCAAAGTGTTCAGCAATTTGCTATTCTTGCAGCACAACCAACCTGATGTACACCGGGAGCTGCTCCTGGAGGAGACCTCGACTTCAGACACATCTGTGAAGTGGCCAGTGCTGCAAAAGGGACTGCAGGAACTGTGCTGGGAGACCCGATGTCCAAGACGGTGCGTGGGAGAGAATTAATCAGTCTGCTCTGAAGAAGAAATTCTCCTTGCAAGGGAAGGAAACAGCTTTGCCTGCACGATGAAAAATTTAAGAACCCCTGCCCTGGCAGTTTTCTCCTGGGGAGAGTTAAAGCAGCAGCCTGAAGAGAGAGGCAGACCTTTCCCTTCACATAGAAACTACAGAGACACTGCACCATCTCAACGAGTTTCCTAAACAAATTGCCCTCCTTGCTCGCCTCAAATCCAGGGGGATGTTCATCCTTTCCTCTTTCCAGAAGAGAAACAACTAAAAGAGGATGAAATCTTGCCTTTTTAATTAATATTTTGCTGAGATGGAACTCTCAGAGCTGCACCACCCCAGCCCAAGCCAATCCCAGCCTTTTCCTCATGTCGCATGAACATTTGCTACTCCAATTTTATAGGGAAGAGGCTAAATTTGGGCATTTACTAGTCCTGGCATCCTTCCCTGTAAGCCAGCTGACTCCTTGACCGAGGAGACTGTGCAGTTAAAGAAAAGAGAAGCAGCTCCTTTTCTTTGGGATTTCACCACTTTCCCAGGTTGGAGGGGATGGGAGCATCGCCCTCCTCGCAGCTCGGTTCCCTCAGGGCTGAAACCGGGATGACGGAGACATTATCCAGGTGCAGGCACTCACGGAGCAGTGCAGAGAGAGGCTCCGTCCTCCCACCCCGCCTGTCCCTCCCCGGGCCCGAGATCCGGCTGTTTCCTCTGCAGCCTCCGGAAGGGACAAGGAGGGGACACAGCGTGAGTGTCCCTGGGGAGCTCTGCTCCCGCTCCATGAACCACCACGGCTAAAAACCCCAAGCAAACTCTACGGGGGCTTCAGCAAACAGAACGCGGCGCCCTTGGAACAAGCGGGGCTTTATCCAAACATCTGCACCTCCGCTCCCGTCGCCCGTCAGGCCAAACAAAAACAAAGGCACAAGCTTTCCATTTTCTTCTTTTATTACCCACCTTAAAAAATAAAACAAAACGCTGGTCAGCCACAGGATTCTTATTTTTATGGAGACCATCCTGCCACGCTATTGCTCCACAAGGACGTTATTAATGCCATTTACAGCTCAGCTAATAACCGAGCCTCTGCCGCTCCGTAGGCGAGAACTATGGAGGAGTCATTACAAAGGTGATCCCAGCAAAACCTAATTCCGCCTGGCCGCATGCTGGCAAGGCCAAAGCGGCAATCGTTCTGCGTCCTGGCTGTAAAATCAAATTAAATTAAAGATCCCGCTTCACCAAGGGCCTAATACTAATTTGTGTAACATTTCCATTAAACAATGCTGCCTACAGAAAACATACACTAAAGCACTTTGACGATTTAACAGGGAACATTCCAATAGGAAACATTATTAGATTTTCCTATTAAGCTGCTCAGGGCACACACTCGCTTAATAGACGTTAATTACATTAGCAAGGCTGCAAATTCAGTCCTGGTGGAATCTAAGTGACTTTTGCAAAAATTGACTCAGTCCTGGAATTTCTGTAGGGATAACAGGTAAAAAACACCCCCACAACATAGATAGAAAATTGGAATGAAGCCACCATGTCACCACTTTTTCAGCAGTGGCTTTAAAACGCTTTAATGTACTAGCATATTTTACTTACACATTTCCAGAGTGGAATTTTCACTAACTTCCCAGCTTGGCAAAATAATTGGAGACAGCACATGACGTTTGATTAATGGATTGTTTTTTGGTTTTTTTTCTTTTGGCCAGTGGAAAGAATGGTTGAAACAGCAAAAAGGCTGAGTATTTCAGTTCCGTGTTTTTGGTGAAGCCACTAAAAGTATTTTGTGTTTCTTCAGCACAAGCTTTTGTCCTATTACATTCAACAGGGATTTAAATACACACTTTGAGTTAACAAGGCATGTAACGATTAGCCTAAATCAAGATCTAATTACAGAAGATTGTTGACAAATGATTTTAGACAACATGTAAATGCAAGCCAAACAGTATTTCGCTTGCACCCAACAGAATTACTGTTTTCGAGATAATTAGCTTTGGCCTAGATGTATCATACCTAACGTTTGGGTCTATGTTCCACAGACAGCTAATCTTAGCCACATTTTGGAAGCATTCTGCTGTCTGCCGAGGGAGCCTAAGCATGGATTTAGGGCTTTACAGCTATGTAAAATTGCTTCTGGCTCAGTCCTTGATATTTTGGAGGTAGAATTCCTCTTCAGTTGTGCTGTCCACCTTACGCTTTAGCTCCATTTCCCTCATAAAAAGCAAGAGCCTCCGAAAGCTCTGTGACATCCTAAAAATGACTCCTGTTTGCAGGGATGGGAATGGCAAGCCATTTTCCAAGGCCAGAGGCAGAACTGGGGCTGAAACACGCTCCTGCTTTCCCCCCAGACTTGCCTCCATGTGTGCACCGGGATGTGGGAACACCCTCAGGTTTGTGTCTGGTCCCAGTTTGGGGGGTTGCATGGAAATGGCAGCGTGTAGCGCAGGCGGATGAGACCCGTGAAGGTTTTGTGACGTTGTGTCTCGTCATACGTGCGAGCACAGAAGGGTGCTTCTGTGTATGATGCATTCTCCTAAATCTTAATTAGGCACACTGAACCATAAATTCAATAATGAGCTGATGACTCAGGGCCCTGAAACAGCCTCTCTGTTCATTTAAATGTTCCAGTATTAGAAACATTAAACACAGTGGGCACTTCAGACATGTCCAAAGCCTTATCCTAATCCCTTCCCTTGCTCTGAGCTTGTATTATTTCCAACAGACGCGTTGCATTAGTAATTGAGACAAATTTAAAGGAAGACTTCTAGAAAAGTGGGCGGCTATGGAGCTCAGCACAGCGGCACAGGAAGGTAACGAACCCAGCTAAGCTGTATTTGGAGCTGGAGGAACACCAGCTCTCTTCCTCCCAGGCTTCAGTGCTGTCGCTCCTGGCTGCTGGGCTATAATCTCGGTGGAGTTTTATCAGCCTCTGGAGGGGGAAATCAGCCCTGAGGTTCCTATTCGTTTCCACTTCTGCGCTGCTCGGGAGCTGGAGCGCGGCTCTTGCAGAGGACTCTGCGGTGCTGGGTCCTGCTGGGTTGCTGATTCCCACCAAGGTGACACAGCGTGTGACAGCTTTCCTCCAAAACGAGTGACCGCACTGTGGGTGATCATCCTGAAAGAGCATTCCTGTTCCCTCGTAGACTGGTGAACCTCCGTAGCTCATTACTTTGAATTAAATCCAGCACAGACTCAATGATCCTTTCCAACCTAGGATATTCTACGGGTACACCTCTTGGCCTGACTCACCCCCGCAGACAGACGGAGCACCTGGAGCTGCCCTGCTCCTCCTCTCATCAGTGTGGCAAAACAAGGACCTGCATTTTCCCCAGACGTCCGTCTCTAAGACTCGTCACTTCCAGACCTGCCTATCTCAGCAGTCAGGAGAGACCAGCTTTCCCAAGAGCGTCCCAGTCCCACCCCACTCATGAGCTCTAACCACAGTCTTCCAAGGTATGAAGGTGTCTTATTCTGACCTCTTCCAATGAGGAACCAGCAGGTATAAACTCCTGAGGAGGAATTTGATGCCTGGGTACTGCTCTCCGTGTGCCTCGCCACTTTGCTGCAGGATGGCCCCGTGCCTGGCGAGGACGGACTCACAGTGCGAGGACGGACTCACAGCGCCGACTCCCTAAAGGGGCTGCGGAGGCGGGATCAGGTGGGCTGCAAGGAGCTGGGTGAAGGTGGAAAACCATGGAGGAAAAGGGGAAGGTGTTACTCATGGCAGTACCGGGTAGACCCTGGGTCTGAGGGGGCTTTGGGTAACTCAGTCCCTTGGAGTTTGCCCTGACCCTTCACCGGCAGCAGGCAAAGGGCTCCGGCTCCGTTTCCACCCCCTCAGGGCACGTACGTGGCTGCACCTTTTGGAACGCACGGGAGAGGAACGGCCATTTCCCCTCAATCCATCCAGGAGGCGGAAATAAGAAACTGCTTGTCTCCACATAAGATTTCTGACAGCTTTTAAGCAGACAAGCACGAACTGAAAGTCACCCATTAGCAACCCCTCTCCCAGGCAATCGCTCATGCTCTGTCATTTTGGCTAAAGTGTCATTTAGACTAATTGGCCTTTTTCAGAGGCCAAATACTACTTATGAACCCTCCCTTCAAACTACATGCAGCCAATGACATCTCCAGTGTGAAGTCTTTCAGGCTCAAAACATCTAATTAGGTAGATGATAACATCAACACAACTTCTGCTCCTCTGCTCTAGGAGCTGTCAACACACAGAACTACCCTTTTTTGCAGGTTTTCTCATGAAATCCATTACATTTGGCATTTCTCTTAAGTCCCTAGCACAAGGACTCACACTATTATATATGCAACTCTCAACCCTTTTAATTTAACTCTATTTCTAGCATTAATGCTTGCGAGGGGAAAAAAAAGAAAAAAGGACTCTAGAAATCATGACCTGAGTGTAATTGAGGCCTCAGAAGTAGAAGCTAATTCAAAGCAAAACAGACCCCCTGCGCCCCTGCCATCGTGCCCTCATTTCCAGCAGCAAAACTAGGCTCAGAATCACTTAGGATACTGCTCAGCTCAAGTGATGCATCAGGAATAAGGCTCCAGCTGCAGTTAATCCGCTGAAAGTGGCACTAAACCCCCCATAGCACAGAGAGACCTCATACCATCTCCCACAGCCCACTCCATGCCGGGACAGCCCAAGGGACCGAGCTCGGCTGGACAAGACAACCTCATCTCTTTAAAAAACCAAAGCATTGCTCCAAAGAGGTTGGATGAGCGTGACTATGCCAGATGTTTTATCCACTGCCCCCAAAACAAGCAGTTATGCAGGAAAAACACAGCCTCAGGCAAGCTGCAGTGCCAGCAAGTCAAAGACTGGGAAGGAGAGATAACCAGGTAGGAGAACGGGGGTTTCTAGGCTGATGCTGCCTTTCTGGCAATTTTTCTCCACGTAGCCTTCTGTGAGAGGAAAGAAACCTTGGTTTTGAGCAGCTGATGGCAGTAGGGATGGCAGAGGGCAGAAGCAGAAGGGAAAAACCCTCTGAAGTGCAGCTGGGCAGCCCAGTGCTCTGGTCAGCCCAGGGGGAGCCCCAAGCCAGCGCAGTCGGGGGGCAGCCATGGGAAATTCTAGCCCGAAAGGGGATATTTCGTTTGGGACAGCGGATTTGTTTGCTCTCCCAGCTGCAACCCAGAGGCTGTTTTTCACGTTGCAAGACGCGTTCAGCTCTGCTCACAGCAGGGACAGAACAGGGACACAGGACTGCCAGCTCTGGGCTGCCTACGATGGGCAATTCCACAGTTTTAAGGGCACTGAAGCAACAGCTGAGTTTTCGGAATAAGGGGCTGAAAGTGAAAAAAGTGCTTCTTCACCTCAAGAAAGGCCACTGCATCAATTCATACCAGTGCACTAGATAGGAAAATGTAGTTCTCCAAACCAAAACCTCTCCTCCTGTAGATCAGGCAGACTCAGAGCCCACATCTGGTTATCCCATGGGCTGCTCTCCTCTCACTCTCTGCCAAAGCCCCACTAACATCAGTCAGCGCCATCTGAAACTGCTTTACCACTGTGAAAACATGCCTCTGCTTTCCTTTGTATTAAAACCCTCTTGAAATCTGCTACACCTTTGACTTCTTCCTGGGAACAGCACCGATTGACCTTTGTTTGGGTGTTTATGCTGTTCCCTTGCCAAGAAGCAACTCTGGCGCCTTTCTGCCATTCAGCACCCCATAAAAACGTTGGAGTATATCATAGCTTCCAGAAGGAATCTCTAGACAGAAGCTGTTGCTGACCCACATGCAGCACACACCTACCCACCGAATTTTGTCAGTGGCTCCCGGATTTCAAGATGATGATCCTTGGGAAACTGATGACTGTCATCCCCTCTGCTTTCAGGCAGGGCAGGTAAGGGGTGAGCAGCGAGCCCGCGCCCTCGCCATACCAGCACACAACTCCCATTAGCATCCCCATCCACATGCTTATGTTCGTCCAAGAGCTGAACTCGGCTGACCTCGCTTGGCTGATGAGATCAGAGCCCAGAGAGGTATGGCTGCAGGCCAGCGAGAAAACAGATGTCTGCTATAGACACCGCTCATTGATACTTTATTCCCATTTATTATTTATTTAATACACGCTCTAGGTCAATTAGGGTTCTGTTATTGTGAACTCTGCACTGACATTTTTATAAACAACGTCTGTCTAAGAATAACTGGAGAGACTCCCTTGCCAGGGGACGTGATAACTCTCAGTAGCCTGTTGCACGAGGAGGATTGTCTCATTGACGCTGGTTTGGGGTTTTTTTTCCCTCCCCCTTCCTGTTTTGTGCTGTGTTTCGGGAATTTCTTACCCTCTGATAAGAAAACACTTCGAAAGTTTTTTGGAGCAGCAGCTCAAGGCCTTCTCCAGCCCGATGGCATCCTTCCTGAGGTAGAGCATCACTCCAGCATCACTCTTCAGCATCAAGAGAAGCTGACAAATAGATTAAGTGCCCGAGTACTGGCTTTCCTGGCACAGCATACAGTTACTCCAGAGACAGCCACAGGACACTTTGGACATTTTGCAGCAGAAAAACCACTGTTTCTAACCCAGTCTCTCCACCTTTACGCTGAAGATTTCAGAAACAAGATTTCTTCAGTTACAATTGAGGGAGATGGGAGGAAACGATCAAGAAAAGGTAAGAAAAAAATGACTGTACCCTTTCACATCACAAAAGCACCCAACAGGACAGTGCAAAGATTGATCACGTGAATATAAAAGCAATGGGGGACAGGAAGGGAAAGAAAATAAAAAAGAAGTCACCTCACGTGGGTAGGGAAGACTTTTGCCATTGTTGGGAGCCCCCTCCATGGGGAAAAGCAGGGCTGAAGACTAAATTTTCCTGGGGTGGGAAAGGTATGTTGCATTGGCTGTGATCTTCTAAGAAAGAGAGGAATGACTACTCACATACGTGCAACCAGAGCATCTCAAATTGCTGCTGTTTTGCTGCAGGAAAAAACCCTCTTGTCCACCATCAGGTCTTGCCTGGGAGTAGAGATCAGCCATGTGGTTATTTTGGTCCAGATTCACCTCGACCCCGTGAGATGCCTAATTCAGGGATATAGTTAACCTGGATCCCCTCCACCCTCACCAGCCAGAGCAAGGCACCTGGACCCAGCTACGCAAATTCAGTTTGTTGGGGAGGTCTAGGTGAGGGGATATGATGGGTATTTTATTCTGCCTGTGCTCCAGGAACGTGTCCAACCCCAACATAATGAGTAGCAGCTTCCCAACAATCCTCAGTGGGAACCAAATATCAGTACAGGTGTGGCCCAGACCCCTTTCCTGCATTGCATCGCCGGAGCGAGGGCCAGGGAGCAGCTTCTGCAAACGCAGCTAGGGGGGGTGTCATCAAATGACATTTTCCTTTATCCAGTGATAATTGATGATCAGGCCATTAGAACAGAGATTAATGTCATAGGGTCACAGAAGATAATCTGGAGAGGACCTTGAGGTCACCTAAATCCGTCCAACCGCCCCACAAAAGGCTCATTTCTGACAGATATTTGACCCCTTCAAAATAAGAGGGAAGCTTCTGACCAATATTTTAAACAAAGATTTTCTTTGGCTGACTGCAAAATACTTAATTCCTCTCATATATAACAATTCTCTAAAAGGTACTTTTTTTCCAGGTATTTTCAAAACAGAATCAGATTCTTTTTAATGTGCCACTCAGAAGAGGCACTTCTGAACTTCCAGATTGTTTCTAGCAAAATCTTGGGGCAATCAAAACTCCAGGGGGTTACTCTTTTCTTGTTTTTCTTGGCAGATCACAAAGCTTAACTCCAAGCTGTTTTCATTGAAAAAAAGAAAAAAGGTTTAGAGTTGTCAGTAAAAAAAAATAATTCCTATTTGCACAGATTTGAGGATCCATCATTTAGGACCAAGGACGGGAGTTGGTTGGGGGATATACTGCGGCACAACACTCAGGTCTGCAAATGGTGAAGCAGGAAGGATGCTTGAGGGATTTTTTTCCAGAAGAGTTTTGGTGCAATAATCTCTCTTTTGCACGTTTGTTTCTGCCTCAGTTCCTGCCCGTGTCGAACCTGCTGGCAGGGAGAGAAGAGGGGGCTGATGGACCTTCATTAAGTACTTTGCTGAACTTGACTGAAAGGTACCACCTCAGCGCGCAGCTCTGGGATGACGGATGTGAAAGTGTAACACGTTGTTTCCCTCCCATAATTACAATTTCATCATGCAATAATAATAGGTAGTGATTGATCGTGACCCTTCACCGCTGCAGGATGTTAGGCATTAGGAAGAACTGATTGATCACTGGAAGCTGCCATTTGGCCATGCAGAGTCCTTCCACTGCCTTTTAGAAGGGGGAATGAAAGTCTCTCTAAATAAATAAAACTTTAAAAGATCCCAGATCACTATCGGGAGACTCTTAGCCCCTTCCTACCCTCATTGTGGCAGTCAGCAGAGCGGGAGGTTGTGAGAGCTGCTTCTAAAGGCATCGCTGGGGTGCTGTAAGCCTACAGAGATGCTTCCTCACCATGGCCACCCACCAGGTGGGAAGACACCAAGGTGAAGGACAGCAGGGACCACCCCCTCAGGCACCAAAGGAACTCCTTCAGCTGGTGGCTCTGGCACAGGGACAGAGTTTCTGCTCTCTGATCCCTCAGGAGAGCAGAGGTTCAGTCCTCAGATGGGATTTGTATCTGCGCTAACGCTGTAAACAAGAACTGTGGGCTGAGGGCCAGGAATCCACTTTTGATTGCGAGCTCTTTGCCACAGGCTTCCTGCACGGCCTTGGGTAAATCGCTTCACCCTGTGGCACTTGTAGTGCAGGGATGGCACTTCTCGTGTCGGAATGGCACAGTCTGCGGGGGCGAGGACCGACCCCCGTGCAGGGATGCTGCCCCCCCATCCCCATGGGGCTCCGACACAGCCAGAGATCTCTTGGGACCCGTCTAACATCCACAGGGACCTCATGCTCCAGGCTGCATCCCTTTCCGTCCCCTTGAGAAAACCAGCAGCTTCCCAGGTGACTGTAGGCACCACTTGATGACAGTACATTAACAGAGAGAGCGGGATCTGCTGTCGAAGTGGGATGCAGCGCCTGCACTCTGCCAGCCTGCGCCAGAAGTGTTGTCAAGCAACTAACTGCCTGTAATTGAGCTCTCAGAAGTATCTGCCCTGAGGTGAGCCGCAGAGAAATTTTACAAATGAAGATAATAGATGTTTATGTCACACAGACGCAACCAGAAGCGGCAAGCTACGATCACTCACTTGATAAATCCACCCTCAGCGGTGGCTGCAGCAGCTTCGTCCGCGGCTGAATTCGGGTCTCTCTGGCAACGCTCGAAGCCTCAGCAAGTGGAGGGAGGCTGCTAATTGTCCTGCACCGAGCCACGCCTGGAGCTGGCCATAGTAACCCATGTAACACCCTCTTTACCCCACAAACATAAGTTTCTGCAGATTTCCAGGCAGGATTCATTATCCGCAGGCATTCACTGGAACATCTGGAGGAACCGGGCCAGCCACATTGCTAACATTAATCAATTCAGCTCCCTTGAAGTCAACAAGGCTATGCCAACTTGCCCTTGCCAAGAATTAGTCAATCTTTTCTAACCTATAAGCTCTTCCTGAACTTACTCTTTATTCCCAGGACACATCATTATTTACATTTTTAAATAAGAGAGTGAAGGTGGAGAACGGCAAAAGAGACACACGTGCATCCTGCTGTAGTATCCAAGTGCTGCACCAGAAGTAACGACGCCATCAAGGTAAATGAGGGCAGAACTGGGAGCTCTGCTTTCAGGATGGAAACAAAACAGAGGCAAACAGGCCAGGGAAGCAGCTTGCCAAAAAAAGAAAAAAAAAAAAAAAAGACACCAAACCAAAAACCACAACACACAACCCAAAAACCCCAACCCACTCTGTCCAAGCAATCTAGGAACAAAGACCAAGTCTCCAAAACACAGGATTTTGTTTCCCCATTTTTAGATGGCCTCCTAATAGGGTTGTGGACCTGCAAAGGACCAAAGAAACTGCCCAAACATCCAAGGCTTAAATGTTTGAGGTAACATTTTCAGAAGTGATTGGTGCTGAAGCCCACATCCCAATTAGGCATCTAACTGCCAGCAGTGCCAGTGCAAGCAAATTGCTTTTATATTTTGGAGCTAGAGGCCATAGGAACCTAGTCCTCATCAGCTTTCCCTAGGAAAAATCAATGCCAAGAGCCAAAGTTGCTTTTGAAAATCGGATTGTACAGAATTGGAAAAGCGCCTCATTATAAATCTTTTAGAGTGCCCTCGAAACACCAAGAAACACCCAGAAGAGCCAAGTCTTCCACCTTTATCCTTCCTTCAGAAGGGCAGAAAGTGAAGTTGAGTCCCTGAAATAGCCAGAACTTCTGAATGGGAAGTTCTGCAACAACCTCTTGTTTTGGTCACCTGTGCAGCCCCAATTAGGGACTGGTGGCTTCGTCTTTAGAGCGCTACATGCGAGCATGAGGGTTAACCCTTTCCACTGGCGACTACTTGTGTGCTCTGCCAAGTGATCAAGTCCCAGCACAGTGGCCTCTTTACTCCAGAAGGTCCCGTGCCAGACGCCTCGCCCTGCATCCCCCGTACCGCTCTGCCATTTGACTCGCATCCCTCCGATTGCCTGGAGGCTGTTGATACATAAATACCGTATGTTTTCCAGCACAATACTTGAAGAACTGAGTTGCCAAGCACACTCTCAAACAAAGCGGCATAAAGCAAATATACACAAAGGAAGTGTAATGAGATCCCTGCGCTGTTACCCCTCCAGGGATGAATAACGCCAGCCCGACACATGGCACATGAGTTTCCCGAGGACTGAGAGCCAACTGGATCTCTTGTACGACTCTATTACTTCATGCATCTGTGGCCATGTCAGGGTAGATGGAATATGGAATATTATCAAGCATTGGAACAGGCTGCCCAGGGAGGTGGTGGAATCACCGTCCCTGGAGGTGTTTAAAAGACAGGTACACATGGTGCTGAGGGACATGGGTTAGGGGTGGTTTTGGCATAGGTTTATGGTTGGACTCGATCTTGAAGGTCTCTTCCAACCCAAGTGATTCTATGACTCTAATAAGAGTCCATCTCCACCGGTACCACCAGGATACTCAGGATGAAGCGGGAGGAGAGAACCAGACCGCCCAGGTACTTGCTGCTGTCTTTTGAAGACTTGTACTCAGTTTAGAAGCTCCGCAGATCCCACCAGATGCCATAAGCCCTGCGGATCCATTGGAGTCCTTTGGACAACCTCAGCCACAGTGTGCAAAGTAAGGCTGATGTACACCAAATTGAGGATCTGGCCCTCCACACGAGAATTTGATGCAAAGACCGGAAAAAAAAAACCAAACCAACCCAAAACATACAGTATTATTCTGTAATAATTGTGAATCGTTCATGTCTCTGGATCACCTGAGCAGCCCACACTGCAGATGGAGATACAACACACCTACAGCTGCACATGACTGTGGCCCCAGCTTTTGGGGAGGTATCTGCTAAATTTGACGCTGCACTGCAGCAGGGCTGTCCTCCCCGTGCTTCCTTGGTGCTGCTGGGCGCTAGGAGATCTGTGCTTTGGAGCTTCCCCCTAGCAAAGCTGCGTTAGTACTTGGCTTGAAGTTTACTTTTTCCATCATTCTTGTGATTAAAGTCAGCCAAATGCAACCTGACCCTTCTGCTGTCGATCCTGGTTTAATTAGAACAGCAGTTAACATGGGTTTGGATACCAGTACAGCCCAGTGGCTCCAGCGCACCTCCCTATCTGCCTGATAGACCTTCATCTGCAAGCCTGCTCAGGTATCAGCTGGGACATTGGGCTTTCCCCTCCTCTCCCGCGGCAGGGACACATCTAGCTCCCTGGAGCCCTGCTCCGAGCCCCGCTGCCCCATCTGGCTGCCTTATGCCGGGTCAGAATTAGCAGAAGTGCAAGTGCCACTCCATTTTCCAAAAAGTTGTTTTCTTAGTTTTTAACTACATGGAAGTTTCTGCAAAGTAGTTTTCCACAGGTGAAGTGGATTTTCCATAGGAAATAATGAAAATCAGGGGAGGAGAAATGAGTCAAAAAAGAAAACTCCTTTGGGTTTTAGGGGTGTTTTCCTTGTCAGGCTTCTTGGTTTTCAAATTTTGCTTTGGTTTAGGAGGAGGGGAAAGAGTAAGGCAGAGTAGAGCAGCTCTGCATCTCCTACAGCAGGTTGTGAACACCGTGGTCTCTCCTGTGCCCACTGAGATGTGGGATGCTGGGTCTAGAGCAGGTTGGCCGGTGCCTTCCTCAGTCCTCAGCAGCGACATTCACGCGCTGACCCGAGTCCTCTGGTTTTACAGGCTGAAACCACATACATGGTTCACCTGCTCCCTTTCTCCCTGAGCTCAGCTTTGGGAATGGAGCACTGGAGACTGGCTGGTCATCCAAGAGGACACCAGTGAGAGAGGAAGACTATGGTAAATCCAAGCCAGCTGTAACCAAGTTCCCCTTGACAGCTGTTGGTGAAGCACTAGGGAAACTCCAAGCTGTAGGCAACTTCCCTGCTCCCAAGCCAACCAGCAGTGCAATTTCAGCCCTGACTAGAATTTCAAAATCATGCATTTATTGTCTGGGTGGGCACAATACGCTGAGTTTTGGAAGTGCTCTTACATGGCAAGTATCTCTGAGGAACCCCAGCCCACGCAAAGGGCACAAAAAGACAATATTTGAGGTTTCCCTGTACAGCACTACCTTACCCGTTTTCCGTATCGCCCTTCAGCGATCTGTTCGCTGCCTGCAGCTTCCTCCCCGGCTCAGCCTTTGAAGGCGGCGAAACTCTGCCAGCCGAGGCTCTGCCGACCTGCCATTCCCGGCCGTGTGCTCCCTCCTGCTTTCCCCAGGGAGGCGTTGGAGCAGCTCTCGCTGTCTGCCCGGGTCATCTGCCAACCAGGTTGCCTTGCAGCAACCCAGGCTGGCTTGGAAACAGCAGTTCCTCCCACGGGAGATGTGGTAGGATTACTCTCGGTGACTGCGGGTAGCTTCTGCAGTGGTTGGAAACAAAGGAAATTTTTGGAGGTTCAGGCCAATGTATGTAAAACACCCAATACCTGGATGCCTTTCTAAATTACCTGAGTTTCTTTGATCTGCAGCTGGGACTGGAAGTTTCATAAGAAGGGGTATTTGCTAATCTCTTCAGGTCATGCTCAAGGTCTGCCTTGGCCAGAGAAGGGACTCAGATGCGCTGGTAGAGGAAACCCAGGCAGAACGCGGACCTCTAAGTTAGAGGTTCACCCCTGTTCACCTATAGCAGCAGAAAAGAAAGGTTCACCTCCAGTTCCTCGCTCTTGGAGCTACCTGGTGTCAGAGATGGGATACTGGATGCAATCTACATGTCTGATCCAGTCCTGTAGGGGAACATCCCCAGAGCTTGCTCCAAGGACTTGGAAACCAGCTGAACTTCAGGTAACAAACCATTAGTAAAGACCAAGATGTTGAACCAAAGCAGTAAAGCAGGAAGCCTGACGCTTCCAATAGCCAGGACACACAGGCCCGGGACAGAGCCACAAATGATAGGTGGAGGAACGAAACTTAAAACTTCTGCAACAACCTGCTTCTACGAGAAAAGCCGGGAATGCTGTGAGGAACAGAAAAGGCAGTGACGTTCTGTGAATTGCACTTGACAGAATTCCCCAAGGACTGCAGGGAAAAGCCTTCTTTTTTTTTTTTTTGTTAGAATAAAAGACCAAACCAGAACCCATATACCCAACTTTGTACTGGAAGAAAGGACAAGGGAAGCCTCGGGGTGCAAGGACGAGCTGGGGTCCTGGGGAAGCCCTGGGGTAGAGCCTACCTGGGGCTCCTGGGGAGGGGGGCTGGAGTCATGCCATCAAACCCAAGCTGGGCTCCCTGTCCCCTTGCGAGGGCAATGCAGAATTAGCTTATTAAAAAGAAAAAAAATATATATTTCTTTGCTTCAATGCCAGAAAGTTAAATAAAAATAATTCATGGCCAGATTAATGAGAGAGAGAAAGTCATTAGAAATCAAAAATGAGATAATTCTGCTGTAGACATGAATGATGGTGAGAAATAAGTTATATTTGGCTGACATTACTTAATTAGTTGGAAACATGATGCTTTCTTAAATTTTCTTTAGTGAAGCTTTTAAGCTTTGGACACATAAATTCCCAGCTAAATAACCTGGATGTCAAAGCAGCCAGTTGCATCTTCTCTGCCAAAGCCATTTTTTGAGCATGTTATTTTTAAAGCTTCATTCCTTTGTTCGGGATTTTGGTCGCTATCAGGGCATGGCATGTAATTTCTGGCAAGAGCCCAGTATCCAGATCAAACTTTGCTCCAGAGGACAGCTGGTACCGGCGTCCTCCCTACCAGCTCCTGGTGGGATGGGGAAAAGATCAAGCCAAGACAAATGGCAATGCCTTCATTACCGTAAGTAGCTTGAATAACCAGTAATACTTAGCGCTGCTGCAGCGCTTCTCATCAAGCACCTCAGAGGACTTAATGAGCATGAATTAAGCCTCACAATTACAGCTGACTGTATAAATAGTTGCAAATAATATTCCTGGAGGATGCCCTGCCTTTTTAAGCTGAACTGCTCGAGCGACAGTGGCTGATTCTTGCAATCCTATTTGTAACCCTGCGGAGGGAGGGGGAGATTGTGAAGGCAGAAGTTAAGATGTAAAAATCCTGCAGGACCGAATCGTGGTCTGCTGGAAAATAAGGGAAAACAGCAGTAAAAGGAGCAAAGAGTGAGAAGAGTGTAGAGACAGCGAGATCAACCAACCGACTGTGTCTTATGGTACCAGTTGCTCCCTCCCAGTGAATTAGGGTGTAGGACCCTGCGATGATCTGGAATGGATGTTTTAATGCAATTAATTATAAACTGCAAGTGGGGCAAATCCTGATGGACAGGAAGCTCTGAGGACTCGCAACGGCCGTGAGGTTTTATCCCAGCTGAAGGCACCAACACTAACATTTGACACAGGAATTCCTCTCTCTAATAAAGAGGCCGTTAAACAAGGTGCTGAACACTTACCTCGCATGGAAATGTTTGAATGATTTAACACTAATTAGTCAGTATTATTACCTTTTCAAATATATGCATTAGGAAAAGAGTTAACACTATGGTTCTTAACCACAGAGAGAAATTGGACGATAATAAAGTTTAGCTTTACTTAAAGCTATTAATGGACAGATCTAGTGGCTAAGTAAAATTTTTGAAGGGGAGAAAAAAAAGTAACAAAACCTCAGAAAGAGCAGGAAAGCAATTCCTGTTGCAGGATCCTGGTGGTCAGGGGACTGGGACTGCCAGTAGCACAAACTCTCAGCCATCTGTATGCCAGTCCCAGGGAAAAAAGCACTCGTTTAATAACGAGTTCTTCCTGAAACCAGGCCCCAGTAAAAACTTTCCCAAGCTTCAAGGTTGTTTTAAATGCGTCATTGAGGTCCAAAGCCCAATAAACGTGGGGCTACCTACAAAATCCACCAGCTTTGTCAATGGCGTTGGTAGCACGGGCTCAACTCCAAGCTTTACCAGCACTTTTTTGCCTTCTCAGATCCTGTCCAGATCCTTCCCTAGTGCTTACGGGCTACCCCAGCCATTTCCTCCTTGGTTTTAACCTTCCCTCGCTCTCCTCAAAGAGATCTCCACACCCTCCAGGTGCTCACGGCACCAGCCCTTCCCCTTCCAGGGGAATTCCTCCCTGCTCTCTGCTTTCCCATCCCTGGCATCTGCATCTTTGCACTGTGACCCCCTTCTGGGGTGGTGGCACCAGAGCCCAAGCACCTTCACACCACATTCGTTTGCACAACCTGGAGACCTGGTTGATTTTCTTAGATTAAAGCAACAGCTCATCACCTTTCTTCTACTAACCTAAAGAAAAAGTAAATCCACCTTAGTGATCACCATCAGCAGCAACTTTTCAATGGCTGCCTCAGCCTCATCTGCCCCTTCTCCAAACCATCCCCCCTTCTCCAAGAGGTTCCTCCTTCAGCTTGGGTCCCCAGAGCTACTAGAAGACCCTTCAGCCCAGCTTCTTCAGAGCAAATATTTCCCTGTATTCAGGATGTGAATATATAAACCACACAGACACCCTTATTCTCATCTTCTAGATGCTCTCGCCAAAACAGCGCCTGAGAACAGGGCTCAGCCCAAGCTGGGGAAAGATCCCCCAGTATCCCAAGCCCAGGTGCCTACAGGGAGATGCTGAACTCCATAAGGACTTACCTTCCCTTTCCTCTGCAGCACCAGTCTCCCAGTGAAGGAAAAGCACCCACATTCTTTGCATCCCCAAACTGAAGGGCTCTAATAAAACAGGAGAATGAGGGGCAGTGCTCCATGAGCTGCTGCAAACCCCAGCTGAGCCCAGACCTCGGGTGCCTGCAGGGTTGGTATCTGCTGGGGCTTTAGCAGAGGAGCACCTGGCCTTGAATGCAACCAGGGTGAGGGGAGGATGAGGTAAGGAGTTGCTCAATTCCCTCAAGCTGAGGTCAGCTCACAGCACACCCAGCTGTGCTGCTCAAAAGGTGCATGGGATTTTTAAAGTAAAATCGACATATATATATAAATAATGAGGCACCTGTAGAGTTTAAGCATTGCCGGAGTTTGGGAGCAGCCAATTACAATCCTGACAAGCTGGAGGTTTCCAGGTTGAGCTCTTCCTAAATTGCTATATTAAATCTCGTGCTTACTTTTGACTCTTTTACTAGAAGGTCTCTGAAAAATGCTCGGTCTGAATGACTCCCATCAATTACTCTGCACCGGATGCAAGACTTGCTAAGAAAAATTAAATTATTTTAATTCAGTTTAGGTAAGTGGCAATTGCTGCATTACATAAATCTGTGATGTTCTTTTAGGCAATGCTTTTCTATAGCACTGGCCTGGGACTCTTCCGAATTTAATGATAATGAATTTTTATATCTTAAAGTGCTGAGCGTGTAGGGGATCGATAGCAACCACTGGCCCCAGAGGTCTGGACCAGCACCGCTCCCGTAAATGCAATGCTTGTGAAAATGCAATGCTTGTGAAAATGCAATGCTTGTGAAAATGCAATGCTTGTGAAAATGCAATGCTTTTGAAAAGAAACTTGGCACTGGAAAGGTTCCCCACCACTGAGTTTGTCCTCCAGCATCCCTCACATGGGACGATGGTTTCATCAACCACCGAGACCATCCCGCTTTTGCAGCAGGGCTGAGGACAATCCCTCAGGTCTCCTTCCCTGGAATGGTGTTGGATGAAGGTGCATTCCATGGGACAAATCAAATTACATCCTCACGCAACCCAACTGGGCAAAACGCGTACGTGTTCACACCCCGGCGAAGCCTCCGGCTCCCAAACACAGCCCTGTGCTGGATGGGAGCTCTGGGGTGTGACTAAATCCTGCTGCCTTCAGCGGGTGCTTCTGCGCTTTGCCACGGGGCCACCACGACTGCAAGGACATTTATGGGTGGACACGCAAGTGTCGGGGGGGGCGGCTCCACCAGACCCACGTGGGGAGGCCACCTCCACCTCCGCAGCCTTGAATGAATACAACCGTGTCCATCGCTTGGTAAAATATAGCTTTTATTGCGTCATACAAATAGTATGAATTATCAGAATTCCATTTTCCTAGAAACATTGTTCCTCTGTGTAAAATTAATTTGTGTTGTACATACCACAAAATACTCGATTTACAATTTTTTCCAGGTTTTCTTTTTTTTTGTGGTTTTGTTTTTTTGTTTGTTTGTTTTGTTTTTCTTTACGTTTTGTTCCTTTTTTTACCAACTGGCTACTCTACAGCGCCATGTTACAGACAACACTAAAACCTGTACTGCACATCCCGACACAGGACTGAATGAAACTCAGCCATAAATTAATGTTACAATGTGGGGAGGGGGGGAAAAAAAAAAAAAGGCAAAAAACTTTCTCAGCACACCTCCAAGCTCAACATGAAAATAAAAAGGTATTTCTTTGAAAAATGATGATGATAGCACCGATTCCGCTATTAGCAACCACGCCACGGGGAATTCACCTTCATTGTCTTATTTGTTAGGTAAGGCCTTTATATTAAAAGTCTAGTGCAGGCTTCATTATGAAGGATATTGAGCCAGGGCTAACAATTTGCTTAAGGTTAGAGGAGTTATTACTCACTCTCCGTATTCCCACTCTCCGACAGGATTGCTTCGTGAGAGCGTTTCGCAGCAGGGCTCGATTATACAAACTAAGCCCGTGCTCCGCTGTGTAGCCGAGGAAGGCATTGGGATATTAAAAAGTTGTTTCCGAGAAAGCGAGAAGGAAGACGTAGGCGACACGGCGCAATCTCCCGGTGCCCGGAAGCAGGCACACACACGCGCTCCGGAGGGAAGCACAGGGAAAGGCAGCCGTGCCGGCTCGGCAGATCCCGGAGGCTCTCATGGAAGTGGAAGGGCTCAGCCAGTGAAACCACCTGGGATCTCACCCGAGGGCCAAGTGGAGAGGATGAGCTTCTTCCCACACGTTGCACAAGCTGGCTAGTAGGAAGACTGAGGTTTTGGCCATCAAAAATCACTCTTTTCCATCAGGAAGTACCTTTTTCTCCCCCCCCCACCCCTTGCGCCCCGCAGCCCCTCAGCCACCCCGCAGCGCCAGGGCTTGTGACAAAGCAGACACGCTCACGCCTTCATCGCCGCTCCCGGCAGCGGGGAACGGAGCCGGGGACCTGCCGGGAGCTAAACCCAGAGACCCCAAACATGCACAGATCCCACCCCCACTGGAATCTGGGGGTCGTGCGTGCGGTCTGCCAACCCGCGCGGCCCAGCGGGTCCCACGCTCCCGCCTGCCACCTCTGGAGATGGGAATGCCTCAGCCCAAAGCCTCGCTTCGTTGCCACAAACGGCTCGGGGCAAAAGGAAGGGGATTTGCCCGACTCCCCCTGTTTGTGGGAAGACACGCTTGGAGGCAAAACCCCACGGAGGGATTTGCATCCTGCTGCCAGCGGGTTTGCCAGGCAGCTCCGTCCTGATGTTACGCCCTTTCCTTGAGGACACCCCGTGCGCTGCACCCCGTGCACGAACCCGCACTGACCCGGGGGCGAGTCCTTCCATCCCTTGGGAGACGGGACACCGCTGAGCCAAGCCAAGAGCCCGTAGGTCCAAACAAAGCCCTGGAGGGCAGCGCTTTCCCTGCAAAGCCCCTCAGTGGGCCAGGAGGTGGGTTTGCTCTTCCCTGTATCCACCTGAGCAGGACCAGGTCAAGACCCAGGGAGAGCAGTCAATGCTCCAAAGAGCCTTTTCCTCACCGAACAGCCATGGGAAGGGGCAGCCAAGGGCCAGGAGGCTGTCAAAGTAGGAGAAACATCCTGGAAGCGCCACTGAATACACCCCACCGCAGCGGGGCACGGCTCCACGACGGGGTGCTGGAAGGTGGTTTGCAACGGGTGACTGGGGAGAGGCGCAGGGTGGGCATTTACATGGGTGACGCAGACAAAACGAGTACGTTAAAACTCACGTACGCTCTGCCCGTTGGTGCATTTGCCATTTTGAGTTTTGCTCCAGTGCTCACATGGTGACGTGGTGAGGTTCATCCAGCAGGCTCCTGGCTCGGGGCGGTATGTCGCTTCAGCACTTGCAGGTGTGCTGCAAGGGGGTTTTGCTTGCCCACAGACAAGATGGCCCTGCTTCCGTTAAAAATCCACGGAGCAAATCACTTCTGCCATCACCTTGCTCCGAAAACTTGCTCCAGTTGAGCCAGCAGAAGCTCCAGCAGGAATGGTAAGGCATGGGACACACATGGCACTTATCAAAGCACACAAAACATGGCTAGAGCGCTCAGGAGAGCTCCGCCACCCTGTCCTAAAGCCCCAAAGCATTTGGTTCCATCTGAGGTGGAGGATCTCCAGGCTATTGTACCTGGATCGATGGATAAGAGCTCGGAGCGTCCCGTCCTGCCTGGCTGCCCACCCTGCGCTCACCCGGGTGACTGGGGAGGCACCTGGCCGTGCCTGGGCTGCCAGTAACACCCCAACCCTGCTTTTCTACAGCTTCATCCTCACCAGCAAAGCAGCACTTCTTCCAGGCTCTAGGCAAATACGGCTCCTTGGGAGAGACCACGGATAAGGCATCGGACTGAAAAATACTGGGCGTCAAGAAGGGCCAAGGCTGATGCTCCCCAGCCTCACGCACTGGGGACTGCTCCGGCGGCTGCAGGGCTGGAGGTAGCGCTGCCCGGGCCGTGTCCTGGGACACTCTCCATGCTCGGCTCCGAGCAGAGACCTGGGTGTTTCACGTGGCCCCACAGCTCTGCCGGTGGGTGGACGCCGCTCCCAGCACTGCCACTTCCCAGTGGAACCCCGTGTGCACGGGGCACCCCCGGAGCGACGCTTCTTGGAAGCCATTCCGACCCGCACCCAGGGCGTCACACACACACACACACGTCTACTTCTACACTTGTCCTGCAGTAAGGATTTAAATTGCATAGAGGGATCGTGGGAAAGAGCCTCCTTGACAAAAGGCAAGGAGGAAAAGTGTACTGAGGAGACAGCTCTGCCCTGGCAACAGGAAAACCAGCACGGAGCTCGCCGGCAGAGTCCTGGGCTGCAGATCCCCACGCTTCACGCCACTGGTAACACGCGCTGCTGCTCGGCCGAGGGATGTGGCTTACAGGGAGTTGCCCAACATCCCTCCCCACCCGCCCGAGAAACCCTCCCCGGGGTCATGGGACGAACTGGAAAGCTGTGGGACAAGGGAGCACAATACCAGAGCAGAGACTGGGACACTGGAATAGGGAAAGCAAGTTTTTATAAAGGCCAGATACCCGTAACAAAAATAAATTTGTGCTTTCCCCCCCTCCCCGCCCCTCCCTTGCCACCCTCACTTTTTTTTTGAATTTTGTTNGAAAAATGGAAGCACCGTCTGTTACAAACCAAACCAATAAGAGGAGAAAATAGAGGGGGGGGAAGGAAATAACAAAGAAAAGGAGAAACATATTAGAATTAAACACCGTGGAATGTTAAACAGGTTACGGGCTACCGTTCTAGCCAGTGCGGTTAGGCAGCTTAGTGAATTAATTGCTTAGGAATTAAAAATAAATTATTATAAAATAGATTTCTGTACATTTTACATACATATATATCTCTTTATATACGCAAACCGTGCTGGGCAAGTAATTATAGGGGACTTTTCCCACGCCAGCCTCAGTCCCAGCCGAAGTCCTGCCCCGTCATCTGGTAGAACTTCATGTTGAAGGGCCGGTAGAAGTCCCGCAGTCTCTGCACCACCTCCTGGTCTATGTTGGGGTGGGTCCTGCCTTTCGTCTTCCCCAGGCAGTGGGGTTTGCTGCTGCCTTCCGCCTTCTTCAGGCACGGGAACCCCTTGGTTTTGTTGAAGTAGAAGTGTTTGTCGGTGATGATCCTCTTGAGGCCCAGAAAGTCCTGGACCCTGCCCAGCTCCCCCGCGGGGTCGCTGATCAGCCTCTCCCCGCTGACGAAGAGGATCTGCCCGATGGGGAAGTAGAGGAGCCAGTTCTCCAGGTGCTTGGCGTAGATGCCAATCTGGATGGCGCTCCACGAGGTGTCGATCAGGCCCGTAGTCCTGTTTTTGAAGGTCAGGCTCTCAAAGGTGGGGATATCGGGCTTCTTGGAGAGCGTCTGGGTGTAGTCCGAGATGGCTCTGGTCACGGGGTCCCGCACCACCACGATGAGCTTTGTGCCCTTGGACATGGAGGAGATGCGGGCTGGGGCCTCCTTGGTGACAAAGTAGCTGGGGGTCTTCTCCATGGTGATCTGCCCCTCCAGGGTCCTGGGCATGAGGTCCCTGCCGGCAAAACACACAGGCTGGGGTCAGAACAGCAGGTAACAGGAGCAATGCGTATGGAGATACATATATTTATGTTCACACATAGATACACAAGAATTCTTCTCCCTAAAATGCCTGCACAGGCCATTTAGTTTGTACAGATAAATCCATTTTCCATTGATTTAGGGATTAGAGGAGGATTATTATTAAAGGCCACTGTATTAGAAATCCATCTGAGTAATCTCCCAGTTATCCATGAGTGGATTAGCTGGGCTACACTTTGCACCTGGAGCGTGGCTACATGTACCATGCTGGCTCCAGGACGGGTCCTGAGCTGCACCAGGTGGCTCTCCTGGCTCAGGTCAACACCACGGTGCCCTCAGCCCCAGCCCAGGTCTCGTTCTCCCCATGGGAATAAGAGAAACTGTGTAGCGGAAAAGCAGGAGCTCACTGGAGCACCTTGGTTTTTCGCTTAGCATCCCAAATGCAACACTATTCCGAATCCAGGCAAAAGGGTGCAATTTGTCCCTGGCTGGTCAACAGCAGGACCTCACCCAACCACAGGGGTTCTCGTGCACCCAGCTTCACCCATTCCTTTACTATTCCCTGTCACGGCAGAAACTTGTTCCCTAATATGCACTAGAAGGAGCATCAGGTGGCATGTTCAGCACATCCCAGCCCAGCACCCGGCAAGGACAACCTCTCCCCTCCACCGCCACGCAGGATACAGCAGGTCAGGACACAACCACAGCGAAAACAGGCTCACGGGTAGGACGTACCCTCACAAAATAGCCTTGAAACCTAAAGCCTTCAGCAATTCCACCTTATTCCCTGAGTCTTCCTAATTAACCATGTGGGGGAAAGAGCTTGCAGAAATGATGGAAGCAGCACGAAGCCGGAAGAGTAATTTTTTCCTATCATTCACTAGGCAAGCCTAAATATTTTAGACCATTTGCCAACTCTTTCCCTCTATAACCCACTGGGACTCATTTGCTCTGGGCTGTGAGACAGTTAAAAAAAAAAAAAAAAAAGCAAGAGGGGAGTCAGCCACAAAATTAAAGCTATAAAACTTGATTAAGTTTTCAAAGCATCCACCCAGCACAGAGTAATAACCAGGCAGTGTGTGACCTGCCAGCCTCCAACTGCGTTTCCCTCAGTCGTACGACGCTGCACACAGAGGCTATTTGTTCCCTGATGGCCATCTCCTCCTCCCTCACTGTTTTCATGCTTCTACAGCAAAAATCACCGCGGGCTCTTGGAGTTTAAAAAAGCCCCTGATAATTTGTGCTAAAGCCAACGGCTGCCCCGATTCAGAAGCCAAGGGAAAAAAATTGACCCATCCGTTCTGAGACCAAGCAACAGAAGAACCGAGAATGAGAGGTTTGATTGAATCAAAAACCATCACGTGCCTGTGGAAGCCGGTCAGTAGCTACTTGTGCAACTGCTATTTTGCTTACGCTGTGCCCGGTGTTTTACTTCATCCACTTCTGGCAATAACTTTGCGCAACATGTTTACTGGCACCCAATGACTACACCTCCCTACCCCAGGTGGGGTGTGCTCGGGGGCTGCCCGTAAAGCCCCTTCTCCATAGATCCATGGTGGGGAGATGGTCCCCACACCACACCTGCGCAGGTCACTGGGAGAAGTGGTGACGGACAAGCTGGACTGTGGAGGAAGGGGATATCAGCTTGTGGAAACCTCCACCCGTGCCCAAGGGTGATGGCAACCCCTAGGGCTGTGATTTCAAGGTGTTTCACATGTAGATAAAAATCACGCTGGTCTACCAGACACACGGGACATGAGAGCTTCTGGAAGTCAGGAGCCAGCGTGCGCCAAAAAACAGTAACCAAAATAAAACTCTGACTAATCCTTCACCTTTCTGGCCAACTCCACAAACCTGTAACGCCGTCTCAGAACAGAGCCAGTCAATAACACTCAAGAGAGCGACTCTTAAATCTATTGTGGGCTGATGTGGATTTCAGCAGTCTGCTCATTAATTGGTGTCTCTTTTTATGGCCACATTAAACCGGAGTTCTACATCCTGCGCTGGCCACCAACCGCCTTCCAGCTTGATTTAAGAGGCTGGTTTCAGCCGATGAAGTCCTTAATGGCCTGGGACCTGCCTAGAGAGGAGACCGCTTCCCAAGCCGTGCTCAGGATGGCCACATTGCACTGAAGCTCTTCGGCTTCAGGTCAGCTCCATCAGATTGCTTGCTATAGAGGGCCCAGCATCTCAAGACCAACTTCTCCTCCAGGACTACTACAGTCAGTATTTATCAGTCCCCCGGGAATGATGCAAGGCTTATTTTTTCCTCCTTGCACAAGAGAGGGATTGGGTAGGGCTGGGCTGTGAAACAGGAAGAAATTGCTGGGGGTGAAGGTGCTGAGTCAGTTGATCTGGTTGGGAAACACGGGCTCCTAATTAGCGTTTCAACAAGCAGAGGAGCGCACCACATAAGTGGAAGAAAGCAAGGAAGCAGCTCTTGATCTAAGAGGCATCCACTGGCCTGGTGTCGATCCCTTTGCAGGCCAGTCAAGCTCCCAAACCCACACTCCATTTGTGGCTGAGGACACCCGACATCCAACAGAGCTGAGAGCATTCAGTTCTGTGCGGGTCTAGACCCCTGCAAATTTTTAGTTTTGGAGAGGACCCGACTTCTTGGCATTTGCAGAACATCTTGTTGGTGACCCATCACAGGAGACCCATCACAGGAGACCCATCACAGTAAGAGAAACAAGACAAGACACACTGACACAGCTACTGCCGTCTGGCTCGGTCAGCTCAGGGTAAGGTGAGCAAAGATAGAAATGGAGCCTTCAACCCAAAATTGAGAACTGAATCCACCAAACCCAGCCTTCCGGCCCTAACTCCAGCGCTCTCTTCCTTTGTTGTACCCAGACAGGTGCCAGGCATAGCCCAAAACTAAGATGCTCAAGATTTTCTCAGACGCTACCTTTCTGAAAAGTGAAAGCCAGAGAGCAGCAAGTAAAGTCAAGTACTGTGGCCCATGGATGTGGTTTGAATCTCTGACAACATCAGGTCCAGGAAAACAGAAGTTTTATTGCATGGGCCTGTCAGTTATGAGGAGCTTTCCCATGGTTTCCATAATCTCCCATAGAGGCATCATCCATCATGCCAGAGACAACAGAGCCTCGGGGACAGGAGGAACTGCTACGCTGGCTGCTCTGAACTCACACCAGTGGAGAAGTCACCAAGAAGGGTTTATTCCCTTTCAAATCACAACCGGAGAAGGCCAATTTGGCCCACGTATAGCACTGCAGCTCCAACACACCACACAGGATGTACGTGTTGGTGGAAGTAGGACCAGACCCCAGCTTTGACCACATCTGCTCCTGGGGCTCCATCCAGGAGAGCCAGGGCTGCGCTCCCCACTGCAGAGGGAGGGGAAAGAGGAGCCGTAATGGTCAGAGGAGCTGCAGCCATGGTGCCCTGGTGGGATGCAGCCCCCTTGGGCTTCACCCCTGGGTTCCGCAGAAACCCGCGTTCACCTCAATGGTGCGGGCACAGTTGAGCCCTGGGGCAGCTCGTGACAGCTGTGGAGTCCTCCATTTCCATGGAGGCTTCATGGGCATGTTAGAGACCTGGGCAGCTTCTGCCAGTGCCTTTTGGTGCAAGAGCAGAACAGCATGGGTGCTGCTATCGCTGTGTCCGTACGGGAGAGGGAGAGGATAAAGGCAGCCGGGCTGTGGGAAACAGGGAGCTCAGCCGAGCCCTCAGACAAAAGCTGCCGCACCAGTCGGGACAGGGCTGGATGGAGACACCACTGAGGGCTGTAGTGGATACCATAGTGGAAAATAAAGATAGTATGAAAAGCTTGGCAAGCAGTCCCTCCTGTCTTGTTATCCTCCTGCCTTCTGGCAACCTGGAGTTCAAAGACCTCTGGAGCCGGCATCTGCATCCAAATCATCCCATTTCATAGTGACTATGAACCGTCTAATCCTTCCAAACCCGTGAACACTTCTGGCCTTGAGAACATCCCACAGCAGAGAGTCCCAGCACTGAAGCACTGCCTCTACCCATCATTTGAACTCTCTCCCTACATCCCCGCTCGGGAAGGGACGAGGCACCTGCTTTCTGAGCATGGAAGAGGAAAGCGAGGATGAGGAGCGCTGGCAGACTCCCGGCATCCCGTATTCCCCGCAGTGGTGGGGCCCAGTGCTGCTCTGCTGACTTCGGCAGAGCTGCCGGCAGCGTCGGGGGTCCCGGCGAGAGGAGGGAGTTGCTGGGAGAGCACAGCTATGAATTTTCCGCAGGCAGAGAGCAGAGCCCCTAACCCCGAGCTATTAACATGTCAAGAGGGACAGAGGAAAAGCTTTTCCTTTAATGAATATTTCCTCGGTGAAGCCTGCACTCCTTCGTAGGCGAAGTGATAGGCTTAGTCTAAAGATGGATTGGCCTACTTTACCTATTAACCACTTAGACTAATGTAATAAAGGCTCTCTCTATTCAAACAGCCCTAATCCCCAGCCCCACGCAGCTCCAAAGCCTGCAATAAGAAGAGATGCTAAAACGAACTCCGCCAGGCTGCTGCTTGGAGAGGCGCTGGGTGTGCGTGTGTGTGTGTGGGGGGAATTATATATACACATATTTTTAAGCGCAAACTTCTCCAATGTGAAAACCGGACCCAGGGCGAGATAAATTTACAAAGTGGGGATGACAGGTGGCCACACGGTAATCCAATCCCGAAGCCTAATGCCCTTTGTGGCAGCTTTTGTCTGCGCAGAGGGGCTCTGGGCTAATCTGCTGCCACGTCTCCAGGAGGGAACGGCGAGGGGCGGCGGGGGGGTGTCCCGGGGACCTCCGCAACCTGTTGCAGGTAGGACGGAGTGGCGCAGCACAGCCGCCGCTACTCCCTTTATCCCCGGGGACGTCTGTCGGTGCCCCCACGCACCTCCTGTCATTCCTAAACACCCGCTGGCATAAACCCCTGCGGGGTCTGCTGGAGCCCGAAGCCCTGCGGCGGGGCTCAGCCCTGGGGGGCTGCGGAGACAACCGCCCCCGGCCGTCTGCCCGCGCACAGGTCACCGTCAGGCTGCCCAGCCGAGACCCGGCACGCTCAGGTGCTCCTGCCACCCCACAGGAGTCCCGGAGCCCAGCGGGTGACGAGTTTTCCTTTGTGGGGAGGGTTTTGTGCTGGACACGTCCCTACCCAGCACCCGCAGCCACCCGGCATCACTTTTGGAGATGCTCCCCCCTACCCCAGCACGCTCGAGAGCACTGGTGTTAAAATCAGGGCGCTCCACCCCGCACGACAGCACCCGCCAGTCTCAAACCCCTCTGCTCCGCACCACCCTCCCTGCTCAATCCTCTGAGCCACCTCAGTTTCCCTCTGCAAGGACGACAAAACTCTCCTCGAGGAGACGGACGGCCGGGTACGGGGTGTCACAAAAGCAAGAGAAGCGTTGTTACACTCAGGATAAAGCGCTGAAGCATCCAGATGCAGCGGCGAGATGGAGACCGGGGAGCGCTCGCAGTGGTCCCCCGCCAGCAGACACTGCGAGAACCGCCTTTGGTGCGGAATTTCTAGACTTTTCCCCCCACAGCTGTTCCCGAGGAGCAGGGAAAACAGAGGAAAGGGGAGAAAAAGCAAGTCAAACTATTTTGGACATCAGCCACATTCACGCCGGGTTCAGGCCTGTAATCCAGACTGGTGCACGCACAGAGCCGTGGCCAATTTCTACCCAAATTCTTGACTTCAACTTCAAGAAGACAAAAGGTGACTTCTTCCCAGGAAACCGAATTTTGGCAACCTGTTTCTGGGGAAAGCACCCCCAAATCCTCCTAAAAAGGCTAAGGAACCACACAGATTAGATTGAAAGCTTATGGTGAGAAGGTGAATAGAAAAGCAAAAGGTAGGCACAAAAGCTCTTCTACATCCTGGGAGGAGACCGATTTTTAGCCTCCAGAGACACAAGAGGGGGTTTGAAAACCTGAGGTGACAACAAGCCCAGGCAGCACGACCCAGAACTCGGTACATTTTGGTGCACGTGATGAATTTGTTGTGCTTTTTGCTCAGTTTCTAATTTGCAGGTTGGGAAGCAAACAAGCCTGCTGGTACCAGCTCCGAAAAGCTTGAAAGGAAACAAATGCAGAAGATGAGGTGGAAGCCTCGTCCTGTCCCACGCTGATGCTCTCCAGCCTGCTCCGTCCCCTCCTGTCCTGTCCCCATCCCCAGGGGTGGTTCGGTCCCCTGTCCCCATCCTAGCATGGTCCCACTCAGCTCTGCTTTGGTCAGGATCCCACCAAAGCCAAAAGGTTTGTTCCAAACCACTGTCTGTCCGTCCGTCCGCTGCCTCAAATGAAACACACGTTTGCGAAGGGTTTTACTGCCATTCCCGCCCTGCACAGCCCACTCTCCTGCTACATCCCCCTGTTTCTCTGCCTCTTTCTCTCCTCCCTCATCCCAATAAATAAATTTAGGCCAAGCAAACTAAATCTAGTAACTTGAAAAAGAGCTGCAGACACCCAGGAAAGGATGGGGGTGGCATCTCCATCGCTGGCAGCTTTGCCTTTCAGCCCACCTGCTCTGCCAAGGCGATATCCAGTTGTTCCCAGTCTCTGAGCCAACATGTTGCTGTCAGAAAGCAAGAAAACGGTGCAGTGGTGATCAGAGCAGCCAAGGGCTGGATTAAAACCACACGCTTGTAGCCCTGCACTGGCACCTGACAGTGCAGGTGACACTGCAACCCTCTGGGAAGCAAAAACCCAGAGCATCACCACCACCACCAGCACCAGCAGCTCAGCTCCCAGGGCCACCACGCTGGACCCATCCCAACCCCGCCCAGCCCTCCTCTCGGCAGCCCTGACCGCAAAATCATCAAATCCCAGAAATATGCCTTTAAAAGCAAGAATCTGACAAGCCCAGGAAAAGACTATTAAAGCAATAAAGCATTTTAATTACATCATGGAGCCTGGCACCAGCATCAAGGTCAACTGGCTTCAAAATTACCCACTTGGCTTTCATTCTGCTTTCTGGTGGCAGCAGTTCCGGATGCGGGAAGGAGGAAGACGAAGGAGGAGGAAGCAACACAGAGAGAAGAGGCCGTAGCAAATTCCTCTTGGGGGGCGGGAGCACTCGCTGGTTTATTATGTGATACATCACATTTTTCTTACCAAAACTTCCCCCGGCTCGGGCGGCCGTTGCACCGAGGACCTGTACAGTAGCACGCAGACTCTCCTCTTTTTATGACCAGCGGGAAGGGCAACATGTGCGCCTTTGTCTCCAGCGGGAGCCCCTTGTTTGGGTTGGCAAATTATACAACAATAAAAGGGGAACGGCTGGGAACCAGCCTCGGCCTTTTTGAAACAAGTGTAACCCTATCCAGCTCCATCAAACCCTCGCCACGACGTTTACACAAACCAGATGATGGGAATTAATGAACTTTGGGGGTGAGGAAGGGGTAGGTGAAGGAGCCGGGGGGGGTGCAAGGGGGAAATACACGGGCCTGAAAGTAATGTTTTTCTCATTCTCCTTGCTCCCTGCCTCCAAATCTGCCAGGTGTCCTTCACCTGTTGGGGAGTTTGGGGATTAAAGGAGGCAGAGGAGGGCACCAGCACGCAAAGGCTCCCCATCATGAAGCTGCTCCACAGCTTCAATGGGGCCAAAGAGCCAGTGGCCATGGGTGGCATCACCACATACCCCTCAGGAAAAGGCTCCGGCCCAGCCGTGGAGTCTGATCTAAGTTCCTTTGATGTGGATAAAAAAAAATATCCCATCAAAGGCTGGCGGGGGGGGGAGCAGGGAGACGTGGGGCATCGGCAGATGGTCCTTTGGTCCCCACTCCATGCAGGCAGAGCCGGGTGGAACCAAATGGCCCTGGCAAATCAAAGCAAGGCAGTGCCTTGAGGAGGGGACAACGTGCTGCTGCCACCGCGAGGGGTTAGGGGTTTTTTTGGGGTGTGTGTGTGTGGTTTTTTTTATATAAAAGGCTTTATCCACCTCTCCCAAAGTCACTGCCTTCAGATCCGATCTAGGAGCCACCACAGACCTGGACAAAGCAGGCCCGATCCAGGCACAAAACCTGGAGTCTTTGTGCCTCCGGGAGTAGCAGTGGGTGCCATGAGCAGAACCAGCCCCTGCCGCAAAGGCTGCCTCCCGCCCCGCGCCAGCGAAAACCCACCTCCCGCCCAAACGCCTCCCCTGCCACGTGGGTTTAAGTGGCTTAATTAGAAGCCCAGACCCATAACCAAGATAATGTCATGTTGTCCCTCACAGGGCTGCTGCCTTGTGTGACTAAGCGCCCTACACAGTGCGCCACAGAGCTGCAGCCTACAGGGGAGAAGAAACAGCAGAAGAAGCACTTGATGGGAGTCTTGCCTGCATGGGGACGGGGTTCGTGCTTCCACCATGGAGCATAACAAAGAGGCCAAAGTGTGACAAAGACTCTTTTGAGACTGATGGGCAATGGGGCCATCACTCCTGGCACACGCCCGTCCTTGGCGATGGATGCAAAGGCACGCATTTGGCCTTGGAGGTGGCTGGCTGGAGCCCCCTTCCCACCCCAGAGCTGATGCTCCATGCTGGCAGCCTTTGGGAAGAAGGGCTCAGCCTTTGGGAAGAAGGGGATGGGACCAGCCTGAAAGCTCAGGAGAAATGTATCCTGCTCACAGATACTCACGTGGATGTGCCCGCAGCGTGCAGCCCTCTCCTTCAGGCCAAAGCCTCTCTGGCACAGGGATCTCCAGCCCTGGCCACAGGAGGACCACGGCAGAGAAAGAGCAGGGCAAGCAGCAACTCTGTCCCCCAGCACTCTCCCAGCATCCACCCAAATTCAGCTCAGGGGGCTTTCCTGGGATTGACATGGCTTGTCTACCTAATAACCCTCAATCGACCTCTCTTCCAACCCTTTGTCCAGGTTCCTCCTGAACCCATGCAGACCCTCCACATGCACGGTCCACCTTAGGTCCTTGTGCTGCCTGTTGTGCCCCAGCTCATGGCCTCACGCCATAGCCCCAGTCCTCCCAGCATGACACCAATCCACCCCTCCCTCTACCTCCAGCCCAGCCCTGACTTTGTAGAGTTCCGCATCTTCCCCCAAGACACCTCTCTGCCAGGTTGAGGTCTCCCAGCCTACCTCACCGTTCCTCAACCAGAAATTCCCCCAGCCCTAAAGAACGAACCCAAAACGCTGCCGCTGTCTCCAGGTGGACTCGTGCACTGGCTGAGCAGGGTCTGCAGAGATGTGGGGCTTTCCTTGGACTAGGAAAGGCCAAGTTTCCAATCATTTCCTTCCCTCTTCCCCCAACAACAGCCCGAGATGTTACAACTGCTCAGCAAAAACTTTCTCTCCTCTTTTGCTGGACCCAGGCAAGATATTCTTCAACTCCACCGGTTCATTATATCGACCCTCCTCTTTCTGTAAACACCGAAGCCTCTTTCTGTCCCCCATCATACTTAAAAGCTCTGAACTTCCCCTAAATAATTATCTTCACTGGGGGGAGAGGGGCAGCACTTTACATATCAAAGGGCTGCTTTGGAGGGATTTACAATAATTTAAGATGAAGTAGTAAATATTCTATTCACTCCAGTTCATCTCCAGTAATAATTATAATCCTATTAGCGAGGTCCCGAGAAAGTGATTGCATTATCATCTAGCGAGCATCTCTGCGGATCGCTTGGAGGGGTGGGATGGGGGAGGCCATGGGCAAGTAAAGAAGTAAAAGCAACAAAAGATGCAATTGCCAGCACCTCCCCTCCCCCAGAAGGATTTGGTCTCCATTGTCCCGATGCTTCAATAGCGCTTTGCTCCGAAAATAAGAGCTTTTGAGCGCACTAAGGGGGTGGGGCTGAAATGAGCATCTTGTTCCTCTCGGTCCCCCCCCCAGTTCTCTTTCATTGCCGCTGTGTCCCCCCCGGTGACGATCCAACCGACAAAGAGCACACGTTGCTGCTCCTGCGGGCGCGGGGGGCCGGCAGCAGCATGGAGATTAAAAGCTAATTGCTGTTTATGGGTGAGTTCTGTAGAATATCGCCCAGCATCACCGGACTTCACTGCCCACTGGGCACGTCATGTGAGATTACTCTAATCTGTCTCCGTTTCCCCCAAAAAAGGAAAAAAAAACCAAAAAAACCCGACTGGGTTTGTTTAAAAGAAGAGCAGCGAGGGGGCAGCTCTGTGGAACTCATGATTTAAAGGGGGGAAAAAAACCCCCTAAACCCAGCAGGAAACATGACTGAGCTAACCGGCAAACTGGGACTAAAGACTTCTTTTCAGCAGACCGCAGGGCCAACTGTCTCCACCAAGCTGTGCATTTTACTCCCGCGCCACGTCGCCTCTTAGTGCACCCCGCTGAAGTGTTTAACTGGAATTTATCCCTGCAGGAGTGCCCCACTGGCACCAGTGTAATCTCCTCCCTCCTCTTCTGGCACCTGAAGGCCACCAGTGTGAGTCCTCACCACCTCCACCAGAAGCAGGTAGCTCGGCGCTGCTCACCCCAGTGTGGATGTAAGTCAGAGCTGCACCGGTACAGGGCTGGAACAAGCTAAGATTACTTTCACCGTGTCTAAGAGTTTATTGCAAAGCGGTAGAAACATTTTTCTCTATAAATTCAACAGACAGCAGCCTGAAAGGGAGGAAAGAGGAAGAATTTCAGGCATCTGCAGAGATTTCAGCCCTCACAACTCACTCCTGGGGAAAAGTAAATTCTACAGACTGCCTCCACCTCTTACTCTGTCGCAATCAGAAGGACCAGCCATTTCTGTTCCCTCAAAAATGTTGTGAGTTAACGTTATGCGTACTAAGCTCCTGTGATGCAAAGATTCAGTAGATCCACTTATGGAGCGATCCCAAGAGGAAGCTCTGCTCTCTTTCAGAGACCGCTGGTCTAACACATCCTTGTACCAGAGATGTTACTTCTTGAACACAGCTTGACTTGGGCACCACTAATCCTGCCCTTCCTGGGAAGCTGGAGCTTGTATCTGCTCAGCTTGGACTGGCTTAGCAGCTGCAAGGACAGCAGTAATGGCCCCATCCCAAAAAAAGGCAAAGCAAGAGAGTCGAGGTCTGGAGTTACCGGCTAAACTGTGGGAAGACATCAGAAAGGCAAAACCCAAACCAAGGCTGTTGCAAGGCTTTTGCTAGCTCCGAGCAGGCTTAAGCAAAGGGAGGCTGGCGTGGAAGAGGCTTAAAAGCAGAGAAAGAAATCACAGCCGGTGGGACATCCAAAACACAGCCGTGGTACACGCAGGTACACGCAAGTGTCCCCTGGGGCAGGGGACGTGGGGCCAACGTGGCTGTCACTTGGCTTCAGCCAACCCCAGAGACCCTGATCTCAGAGGTTTGGCTTCAGTTCCAGCCGGAGAACAACGGAGCTGTTCCCGTGACTCCCACCTCCAAGCCCACCACTTGCCATCAGCTCTTTCGCCACGCAGCAACAGCTCGGCCATGTCCAAGCGGCACCGGTGTCCACTGCTCGCACCGCAGCCTCTTCCCGAGGCTCTTCCCTCTGGCTCTTTCCCTGCCATCAAGGCTCAGCCACAACCACCGGCGCAGGAGCACCAGGGGTGTTCAGCACCCGCCAGCCCAGCACAGAGTCCGTAGCCCAAACTGCTCCCACACCCACCGATTTGCTCTCTTAATTCATAGCAGTGGCACTAATCCTCTCAAAGACGTTAAAACGCCACAGGCACTGCTACTCGCCAGTCTTTCACACATCCCTCCTCCTCGGCGGTCTTGGGAAAACGCTTCCTTGTGGCAAAAAGAGCAACCTCCACCAGGGTAAACCCCATGGATGTGGGGATCTGAGCTGTGGGGGAGGCAGAAGCGCGGAGCCGCCACTGTGTCCAGCTTGCCGGCTTTCAACTGGCGTCCCAGAAGCACCGATTTCAAGAATTAGATGCCCAAACCAAGTAGCATCATGACTCATCCGAGAGCCGAACTGCCCGTCACTGCCAATGGAGCAGAGCATCCTCCTGGCTCCCCCGAAGGGATGCACCGTGGCTCGGGACACTCCGTTACCCATGACCTGTCACACCAGAGCACCCTGGGGCTCCTGCCCCCAGCTAGGACGCTAGGAGGTATTCCTTATCCAGGCAGCTTGTGGGAGGTTATCCCATCAGCCTCATCCCTATACTACCTGCTCTTCAAGGTCCTTCTCCGTTATACCGTCTGACGGTGGTGGGGAGCCCGTCGAGCAGCGTACACCTCAGTTTGGACCCAAAGGGCACATCTTGAGTATCTAATGCTTCATGTGCCCCCTAGAAGAACGTACAGCAGCTATGCAGCGCTGCAGTGTCTCTGTAGCCATGCTGCAATCAAGCAGTAATTTCCCAGAAAAGAGGTTGATTCAAGAGAAGCCAACCCCTGCTTGAGTCTGGTGTGGGATGGCAGTCAGTAGGGTTTGTATGGCCATGGGTTTTTATGGTATGTACTTATAAATCAACTTCCTGGTGAAATGAGAAGCAGCAGTGAGCGCTGCAGCAGCCTCTCTAACCGCCAAGAGCAGGAGGAGGTGGGTGGTCAACCCAGCTACACCAAAGCTGAAGGTTCAGAAGCGCCCAACATGTTTCCACCTAGGTCAGGACTACAAGGAGATGAACTTCAGCGCTCCCTCCCCACCTTGTCCCTCTCCCCTGGGGCGCTGCCGAGCCACCGCCTCTCACCTGCTCCGATTGTGTGGGAGAGGAGGAAAAAAACCCAACCAACCCCAATCCACCAAGGAGCCAACCCCAAACTAAACCTTGCACAAGTCAACACGCACCAATGAAACCCAACGCGGCAAGCGAGGTACAGGCAGGACCACGTTCCCCTATTGCCGCGTTCATAAATCACGGCCCCGCTGAGAGGTCTTTTGTGTTTTCCCCCAACACAGAAATTAACGCCCTCCCCTGCGTGCCCGCACAGGCAGGTAACGAGTCCCGCTGATAACGGCGCCTTTTGTTAAAGGCCTGGGCGAGCGGCCCAGCGTTTGCACAGGGACGGCCTGGCTTGCCACCTTGACACACGTCTCTCCTAATCAAGCCCAGCCCTCCCACACTGCGGCTTTACAGCCGCTTTCAGATGAAAAAAGCCTCTCGATAAGCCCCCGAGCCCCATTCTGCCCCGAGCGACACCCCAGCTCGCACCCCTCGGTCCGTGACCGATGCAGGGGGAGCATCCTCAGGGGTTCATCTGCCAAAGACATGTCAAAGCAGGGCTTAGAATCACAGAATCGCTGAGGTTGGAAGAGACCTTTGAGATCATCGAGTCCAACCATCACCCCAGCACTGCCCAACCCATCCCTAACCCGTGTCCCTCAGCACCACGTCTGCCCGGCTGGGAAACACCTCCAGGGACGGCGACTCCACCACTGCCCTGGGCAGCCTCTGCCAATGCGTGATGACCCTTTTGGTGAAGACATTTTTCCTAATATCCAATCTAAACCTCCCCTGGGGTAACTTGAGGCTGTTTCTTCTTGTCCTATTGCCTGTTCCTTGGAAGAAGAGCCCAACCTCCCCTGGCTACCCCCTCCTTTCAGGCAGTTGTAGAGAGCGAGAAGGTCTCCCCTCAGCCTACTCTTCTCCAGGCTGAACAACCCCAGTTCCCTCAGCTGCTCCTCATAAAAGTTGTTCTCCAGACCCCTCACCAGCTCCCTTGCCCTTCTCTGGACACGCTCCAGCACCTCAATGTCTTTCTTGTTGTGAAGGGCCCCAAACTGGACACAGTATTTGAGGTGGGGTCTCACCAGTGCCCAGTACAGGGTCTCAAACCACTCTGCTGGGTTAAGAGTCCCAAAAGGGACTTGTGCCAGCAGCAGTCGCGTGACAATTCCACTCTTCCTCCTCTTCCTCACCATGGGGATAGCAAAGCAAGGAGAGGAGCAGGTAAACTGCTTCATTCACCCAGTGCTTTCCTCTGGGCACCAACAGTCCATGGAGCATCTTCCATGCAACGGATGAGCAGGAGCCCACTAGCTCCTCTGCAGGAGGTGGGAAGGGAGGTCTTGGGGTGGCAGGACCAGGGCAGGTTTGAAACAAACCTTAAGGCAGATATACATCTGCAAGTCCTTAAAAAAGCCACACATAATCTCCACGAATCCACCTTCTGCGCCTAACGGGATCCTATGGGCATCCGGCAGTGCTTGAACAGCAGAGGCCTTCGAAACGACAGCTCAGAAAGCAGCCAGCTTTCCATTTTCACTATGGAAAAAAGAAAGTTACAACTTTTTTCTGCCCTTTTTGATAACGCGTGCATCTTCCTAACGCAGGGCAAGTGATGCCGCTGAGCTGCTGCCAAGCCCCGGCTGCATGACCCCACCTGCCTCTTCAGCAACACCCAAATCAGCCACAGAACTGTGCGGCACTGAGGTTCCTCCTTGACCGCCTTAAAAATAAGGGGATGCCCCCTCTTACTGTCAGAGGACGGGTCACCTTCCTGGTGGTCACTAATGGTGGTGAAGAATGAACCCATCGGAGGAGGACCGGCTCCATGGGAAGGTGCCCAACCGAGTAAGCATGTCCCATACTCACCAGCTGGCTGCTCATTACCCTGAACACCCCATCGACTGGGTCAAGAATTTAATATGGTTTTAGACTTTATTCCAAGCTGAGGCACCCAATTCATTTCCAAAGGTCTCCTGCCTCCTTCCCAGCAAGGGAGGGGTGGTACCAACCCTGACCTGAACCGGTGGCAATCTGGACAATGGCTCAGACAGCGTGACCCCTATTGGGATGAGCTGTATTTGCCACCCACTGGAACAAAAGGTCTGGCAAATTAATACACCGGTGATCCTCTCAGGACTGATCCCTAAATGCATTTTAACACAAATGGGATTGTCACCTCAACTCATTTGTTAATGGATTTGTGATTTACAGTCATAAAGGAATCGCACTGGAAATTAAGATCGCTCCATGGTAAACAGACCAGGGCAGTGTGTGAGACACATTTGTCCACAACGGGATTTTTCCCCCTGACATCATCTCCAGTCAGGCCAGTACGACCCTCCCCAGTCTCCCTCCATCCTTTTTACCTCTCCCCGTCCCCTCCAAACATCAAAGACAGAAAATAATATTAAGTTCCAGGACAAAAAAAGGTAGCTTGCCCATTGAGGCAATTGAGCTATGGGCTTACGGTGCCACCACGTCCCAAGGTGGGTCCCCAGTGACGCTGCAGGACTCAGGGTAGAGCAGAAGGAACCACAACAGTCTTGGGAAGGAGTGAAACTCCAAGCGAAGGAGGGAGACAGGCACCAATTAGGGAAACATGAAGGAGCAGGTCTGTCTGCAGACTCCCCTCCTGCCCCAGTCCTTACGTGGGATCATGACGTGGTCATAAACAGTCAACGAAATACAGTCAAGAGCTCTTTAAAGAGCCAGCTCAGCTGGTGGAGATGCTCTGCTGCAAGTACAACAGATGCAAAGCACTGCTTCTAATTAAAAAGGCATTCATGTAATTAGAGACCTCACATGGCCATACCAGTGGTTTGATCTAGACCAGCACACTCGCTCAGGCTGTGTTTAAGAGGGCTCTCCACGCTTGCTCTCCACTTCTGACTACTTGGGTTGTCTTCCTTCCTAACCCTGCCCACCTCTTCACACCCCGCAGGCTGCGGTGCCGCGATGGTGGCAACCAGAAAGGACCTCACGGAGCAAAACCACACTTGCCAAAGCCCAGCACCAACCTTCAGCATCCCACCCTGATTCCACCGAGAGCCCATTTCCCTCCAGAGCCGGACGGGGCTGAATTATCCCCCAGTCCTTCAAGCTCTTCTACATAAAGAGCACAGTGGGCCGGTCTGCTGAGGCCTTGGAGCACAACCCAAGCGCAATGACTTTTCCCTGAACACTGAGGAGCCTGAATGAGAGCTATTGTTATTCAGATGAAACCAAGTGTCAGATTAACAAATCAATGGGCATAAGAGATATAAAATGGGTTACTATTGAAGCTTTTCAAATAGCCAAACATATGGATGAACCAAATGTGAATTGTAATTGACTCACCCACACCTTTGATCTCTACACCCTTGGGTTCCCAAAGAGAGAGCCCGGCCCCCTCTGATCAGGACTGAACTGATTGGGGACTCCATTGTGAGCCCTCACAAAGCCTTTTCTCCCTGCCTCCACCTCCTGGATGCAGATACAGCCTGGCACTTGGAAACAGCTCTGCCTGGAAAAGCCAGGGAGCTGGAGATGGGCAACCCAAACCGCCCAAAGGCAACCGCTCGCACGAAGACCATCAACCCCGGGCACCTCTTCCCACCAGCCCTCATGCCTGGTGGTGGCCCTCGGTCAGCTGGACACGGATGAGGAGATGGCCCTGGGAATCAGCAGAGGAGCAAGCATGGGAAACACGGACACACTCCCCCAGCTCCTCCCCATGGAGCCAGCCATGGGGTGTGTCTGGTTTTCCAAGGATTTTGCTTTGCAAAGCGAAGGACCAGACTTTGCTGATGGGTTCGTGGCACGCACATGCCCCAGCTGCAAAACCTGGAATGATGTGGAAGCCCCAAAAGCCCTTCTCCAAGTCCCTCAGTGCACCACCTCCGCTTGATTAAGAGACATGATTTTTCATTTTCCCGGGGTGTTTCTGCAGCTACATTATAAGTAACCTGGAGTTTAAACTAAACCTAATCCCTACATTTTCCTACCGCTGGGGTCTGCAGCAAGTGAGTTTTGATCAGTTTTGGACAGGTGCAAGGGAATAAAAAAAGAAGCATCAGTTTTGATACCATACAAATCTCAACTCCACAGGAGTCACAAGGGAAGTAGTTGTTCGGCTCCGGGCTGGAAACTCATTACAAACTCGAAGTTGCTGCGGCTTTTCCAGGAAAACCTGCCCAGCTTATTCTTCAACCTCCCTGTTGCAACCTCCCCCCCGCCACGTGCTTTCCATGCAGGTTTTAACCCCACACCAAAGCAGGGTTAAAAAAACGACGCAGCCCAGCTATCACTGGACACAGGAGTCTTGAAACGCCTGTTGCTGCCAGCAAACCCAGTGGCTGTTCCCAGTACGAGGCTATTCCCAGCATCAGGCACCGACGCAGAGTGAAGTGATACGCGCCGGGAGGGCAGAGATGCTACAGGTGTCCTTTCCTCCAGCACCAGCAAGAAGACGACTGGGTTTGATGGGAGAACTGGGTGAGCCAGGGGGTCCGCCGGAGATGGGGTGGCTCTGTTCCTACCATTTTGAGGCTCAGACTCGGCCGCGCGGCTGCTTAACGAACTGGTGAGCCCTACTGGGACGGCTTGAGGGCACGACGACCGCAGGGCTGGCCCGCGGAAGAACCCAGGAAGGAGAAGACCGTGGGGAGGAAGGCGGGTGGGAGGAAACTCCCGGGCTCTTAATCTGCTTTAGGACCATATGAGCTTGCTGTTTATATATAGCTTAATTAATTATTACACTGCATTTAGCAGTGTGACCTTGAAACAGTCTCTGGGGGGAGCCAGCAGCCGCGGTGCAGCCAGGGCAGCCGGCCAAGGCGCCGGTGTGTGCTGCGACACTCGCGTGGGGCAGGCGGCTCGTCCGGCCGCCCGGGCAGCGCCAGCCTGTAATTAAGAGGCTTCAAAGCAGACAGCAGCTCCCGGCCCCTCTCGGCTCGCAGCAAACCCAGGGTGAAACCCTAACCGGCTCTTCCACTTCGGCTTTGGCAAGGCTGGTATCTTCTCCCAAGGCTTCGTTGGCTGCTCGACACCCCCCCTTATCAGCTATTCCCCCTGCTTTTCAAAACACCACGTGGACAGCAAAAGGCTCATTAGCTACCAGACCAGCTCAAGAGGGAAATTAAAAAGAAAAGAAAAGGGGAATTTAAAAAAAAAAAAAAGCTACAAGCTTTGTGTTAAGTTGCAACAAGTTCAGTGCTGGGGAAGAGGGAAGGAGACGGATTTTGCTAAGCCCTTCCTCGGGAAGGGGCCACGCTCAGGCTGTTTGCTTCGTCTTCCTAGCCACGGTGAAGATGCTCGGAGATGTTTACAGACACCCCTGAAGCCCACTGCTCCCAGGTGAGACCTTTGGGAGCTTCCTCCATCCCAGACCTTCCTCCCACCTGGAGAAGACGGGGACAGCCCCGGTGCTCGTGGGGAGCGGCTCCAATCCGGCACAATGCGCTAAACGCGGCACCAGCGGCAGGCGCAGGGAGGGGGGTGAGAGCAGAGAGGCACGGCATCTCGGCATCAGGCACCACCGTCGCCCCGACACGCAGCACCACAGGGCACAGCAAAGCCACCAGGTCCTTCTGCCATTCACCGATAGCCACCGTGTTCCCAGAACCAGCCAAAAATCAGTTGAGGACCGTGTACAGCCACTCCTGGGACCGAAGGGCTGGGACACACCTCCCGCCTTCATTCCGAGGCTGGTACACCTGTAAACAAACCAAACCAAAGGCACGCCGGAGCTGCAGGCCCTGCCAGTTTTTAAACAAATATTGAAGAGCTCAATAAAGCAGCAAAGCGCTTTATTAACGTAAACGCCGGGGTTTTGTCCTCCCCCTAGTGACGGGAAGATCTCGGCACCGCGCCGCAGCATCAGCCACTCGCTGCAGCTCCACCGGCCTCTCTCCAAAGCAAAAATACTAAAGTAATTTAACCTCAGCCTAACGCCGGTGCATTCTGCTTTGCCCGTGTTTAATCACTCCTTCGCCAAATCAGCAGTTTTCTCCCGATGTTCCACGCCTCCCCGTGCCACTCGCCTGCACTTCGTAGACTTTCAAGTTTTAAGACAAGTTTGCATGTGATACTCAAGACAGGCTGCAAGCTCGGGGGGCTGTACATGAAAGCTTGGCTAGCTGTCCTAGCGCAGTTAATCACTGTAATGCATTTTGGCTTCTGGGGTGACATTTTCTGCACTCACAGTCCCACGCCGAGGGCCTGATCCTGGAGCCCTCCCCCAGGGCAGGGCATCAGACTGCATTAAACGGAGAAGTTTGGGGACCTGGGCCAGTCCTGGCCACCAGCACGCCGCTGAAGAGCCATCTCCTTGCCAGAGCCAACTCCCCACGTGAAAAGTACATTTATTTTTAAGAGAGAATCAGTGTTTTCACTACAGCCACGCTCAGTCCTGCTGGACTGCCGTTGTGGCCACGCAGGGCATAGCCTTGCATTCACGTTCATCAAGGGATGCACAAAACATATACATCCACCTATAACATTATACATCGGGATATAAAATACAAGCCCACGCACAATTCTCACTTTCTGCTGGAAGCAGTGCCTGCTGCGCTGCCAGGAACGCGCACCGGAGGGAAGAGGCCGTGCCAGTTTAAGAGGTTACAACTACTCGCTTTTATTACAAACCAGTCGCTTGGGTGGATTTGCAGGAGTCCCCAGCAGCGCTAGCCGAGAGGACTGACCGGGTCACAGCTCTGGCTTTACGAAGTTTAGCAGCACGAGATTCCCAGAGGGGCTGGCCGGACCAGGGGGAACATCTCCCTCCCGCAAGGCTCAGCAGAGCCTTGGATGCTGCCGTACCAATCCACGCGGAGAGCAGGGAGAGCCACACCTGGCCCTGCATCCCAGACCGGCTGCAAATTAAATTCTGGGTGGGATCCTCCGCTAACACGAAGCGCCGTGACTCCCTTGACGCCAGCGCTAAGTCGGGAGAGACGTTCTTTCTCCCTCCCTTTTCTGTAGGGAGAGGGGAAAACAAAGTGGATTTTGAAGCAGGCTGGTTCCAGGGCGTTTCTGAGGAGGTTAACGCAGATGTAAAGCATTTCGCAGAACACAGCATTATTTTTCTCTAAATAAAGTCCTCTCTTTCCCTGCTGCCCACCACGTGGCAGAGTGCTGCCATGCTCATGTATTTTAGAAATCTAAAAAAAAAGAATCGTTTATTTACCAGAAACCAGCGCGAGCTCTGCTGCCAGCAGCACTTCGTCACCTGTTCCTCTCTACCGTTCCCACCGGCGTCATCTAAACCCATGAACACCCGAGTCTCTGATCCTCTGATCCTCCTCTCCGAACGACTCCTGAGCTGGGAGCGCAGGTGCTTGCGGAGCCGGGATGCAAGGTCTTGCAGGTCAGCAGCCAAGTGAGCCGGCTCACAGCTTTCCCCGTGCCCCAGGACAAGGGCACCGCATGCAAAATCCCTGTCGCAGAGTCCATTTTCCTCCTCCCTCTTCAGAGCTATTACAAAGAGCAAAACCACCACAGGGAATGCTTGAAGCAACGCGGCACCAGAAGACGTTATCTCTTTTCCGTAACGTTTTGGAATGAACCAAGGTCTACGACACATCGTGTCTGAGCAATTCCCACCATCCCCAGGCAGAAGGATGCTCAAGACAGAGGGACAGAGCTCCTGACCTTGCCTTCCTCCTCTTGTCTGACTCGTGGCAAGATGCGATGCCCTTCCAGCCCTTGCCACCACCTCCACTTCAGCAGCAACTCCCTAGTGGCAACGCCACGCCACCAGTAGCCCCCTGCCCCGCGTTCACCCCACCTTCCCTCTGAGCCTGCTGATAATCAGTATAGTTCATCCCAAGAGCCCTCATTTCCATTAAGAAAGCCAAAATAAGGTCCATTTACGCAGCCGCCTTCTGTCTGCCGCTGGTGACGGCCACTGGGCTGAGCTCCTTTTTTAAATAAATAAATAAATAAATAAATAAATCACATGGCATTTCTTGCGAGCTAATTAAGAAACACAAAGTGAGCTGCTGAAAGACCTGAAATTGCAACAGCATGGGCAAGCCCCGGTACAGTCATCAGCAGCAAGTCAGGACCCAGCGCAGCACTTAGTCATTTCACCAACCCCGGTGCAGCAGCGGCTCCTCCAGCCACTCCTCACACACCACATGGTGACAACAGGTAGCAGCCGATAGCCCCTGACCCCCTAATTACAGCGCTGAAATAACGCGCCCCGCGACGTGCTGCTCTTTGAGCCCATATGTCAACCGTCCCGCTCGGCCCTGGCCCATTCATCATCCCCTGAACCCTCTGCCCACCCATGGCCGCACCAGCAGAAGACACGACTGCTCAGGCTGAACGATGGCTGAATTAGACGTCTTCCCACTCGGGATGGATTAATAGCACCAAATCCAGGCTCAAGCAGACAGAGCAGTTTAGCAAGCGAGGTCTGACGGTAACACGAGTCCCGGATCAGGCCAGGTTGGAAATACAGCTCAAAAGAATGGTGGTTTGGGTAGTTTTTATAGCCACCGCATCCGGGGCTTGCTGGATGCTTTTAGAAACAAAGCCTTCACTGGAAGCGCCTTGAGGTATCCAAAGCTCGGGGTGTGTTACAGACATCTGCCACGGCCCACTGGAAAATAAAAAAAGAAAAAAAGAAAAAAAAAAAAAATCCCAAACGCAGAGTCGAGCCCGTGGGTTTTCATTCCCATCATTTTCACGCCAGGAAGGAGAGCACAACGCCGCGCAGCGCTGCGCTAACGCGCTTAGCCCGGGCAGATCCACCATCCCCATAAGTCACCCCCAATGCGTGGTCAACTTTGCAGAGTTCAGCAGCTCGACAGGTGAGGCCGTGAAACCCGATCACGGCAGACAATGTCGTCCCCCCCTCCCCGTCCCCCCCAGCGTCGTGCTGGGAAGAACTTGTCACGTGCGTCATATCGGGCAACATGCTTGAAACGGAGCGGCGCGCTGAAACCCCAGCAACACGAATAATCTTTGCCATCTGTTTGAACAACTCAACCCTCCTCAGATCTAAAGGCACGATCCCATGCAAACACAAGGGCCTCGCTGCCTGATTACAGCAGCCCAGCCCTTCTTTTCTGGGGCCATTTTCTTCCAAACCGTGCACAGCGGCTCGGGCAACATCACGGGGAGCCGCCACAACGGCCAAGGGGGGACTCAACCCCACGCGTGTGTCCAGGGGACCGCAAAAAATCCCCACTGGCTTAAGCGCAACACCATGCAAGGCCAAGAGTTGATTTTTACTTTTATTTTTAACACCAAGACAACAAAATCTCACTAGGAAAGCCATCCCTGAGAGCACAACTCTCCCTTGGGACACGCTCGGTGCAAGCCAGCACTGGAGGAACCAGCGTTGATACGGTCGCTTGTGCCCAAAGTCCAGTTGGGAGAATCAAGACCGTTCCCAAACTTCCCGGGGCCAACCAACCTTGCGGCAGCCGACGGAAACAACACGTCAAGTTTTGCAAGCACCCCTTATGTCCGCGCTGCTGGATCCATGGCCGGCTCGGGAGGCTGGGAAGTGGCAGGAATTAAACCCCCGTTACCACTGTAAAGTTGGGATTTAGAGAGAACGGCCAAACCTTGCTGAAGATCCACCCTTGGGCCAGGACTTGTAACCATTATCCCGTTATCCTGCCCCTGCTCCCAGCCTGGCCCATCCCAAGCATCATCACTGCACTGCTCGCACCCCCCCCTCCCCTCCTTGGGGCAAAAACCAGGCTCCTGGGGAAAAAGAAATATATTAAAAAAACATATAAAAATGAGGAGGTTTCTCCCCGTGCAGGAATTCGCACCATAAGTTCCCCAGCGCTGCTTTAGGTGATCAGGGAGGCCCAGAAATGCATGTTTCAAGCTGTTTATTGCACAGCAATGGAGCAGGGGGCCTGATCCTGCCGACCCGAACCACCTACCGCCTCCGAGTTACGGCAGCTCGGGGAGAGCGGGAAGATGAAGCCCCAGCATTTTAAGAATTTTTAAAAATAAAAAAAAAAATTAAAAAGAAGGAAAAAAAGGGAAAAAAGAAAAAGAAAAAGCGGTCTCCCCTCCGCGCTGCTGGAGGCAGAGGAGTGCGGGCTAGCGCGGCTACAAAGATTGTAGCCAGCATAGCCACGGCACGGGGTTTCCTAGCAGAGGGCTACGGACTCAAAATATAAATCAGTGATGTTGCATGGGGCTGGGAACGTGCAGCCCACGGCAGGAGGGACGAGGTACTACAGCCCAGCGGGCCCAAGACGATAAAAAAAAAAACGAAAAAAAAAAACCCCAAACCCACATAATACTAATGACACGATCTGTTTTTCTCAACTTATGTTAATTCTAAGACAAAAAGGCTTTCAAGTCCCCAGTATATTTAAAAATGCATCGTTGCTGCGTGAAAGAGGAAAGGAAATTTAAAAAAAAATAATAAATAAGTCTCGACAACTGATTTTTCTAGGCTTGCAAGAAACACTTTCGCCCCTGAGGCATAAAGTAAACCCCTAAGAAAACACCAACTTCCCGGGCTGTCCGTCTGGGCAGCCGCAGCCGCGCGCGCACAGGCTGCGGAGCTCAACTCCTCACTGCTGCGAGGAGGAAACTCCTTCATTATCCCCCCAAAAACCCGGGCGCTACTTCAAATTAGTTTGCCATAGTGGCTGGATCCCGTTTCTCCTCTGTCATGGCACATATTTTCACTGGAAGCAGTTAACATGCCGTATTCGTTACCGGGGGGAACCCCGCAATGTGCGCACAGAAGTTATTTCCATTAGATTTCCAGCTATCTCACTATCGAAAAAAATCAATTTCTTTTTTCCACCCCCCTCTCTGCTTTTTAGGAATGGTGGTGGTGGGTCAGCGCCACTTGATACCATTTTCCCTTCTACACAAAGGAGAAAAAAAATAAAACAAGCCCAAATTTCATTTCACTTGACAGAAAACGGAGTGAGGAAAAAAGTTTGCCTTCCCTCCTTCAAAAGTTACTTTCTACAGATGAAAACTTTAGACAGAGGACAGTAGTTGACATAAATACGATTGATTGCAAATACCCCCAAATAGAAGCCTTCTTCAAGCCAAATAAACAAATTTGCGATGCCTTCTGCCTCTCGGAAATCTGAAAAAAAAAACGTTTCATTGGAACACTTCATTATACGGCAGGAACAACTTAAACAAAAACTCCTAACGGATGTGACCACATTTCGCCAGAAGCCAGTCGAATAAAATATACATTCCACGAAATGTGGGTCAAAAATTGCGTCTTCCCCGTTTCCAAGCCAGGCAATTGGATTTAAACCGCAAGGACGTGGGTGCTGAGGACACAAGTGACTCCCCCGGTTCCCCAAGTCCAGTCAATTTGTGCAAAAGCATCAGAAAAGCAGGGACAAGGCTCTCAGCCTTGCTCCCTCCCCCCAGCTCACCGCGCCACGGCTGGCACAGCCCACGTTTTATAGCATTTTTTAATCTGATTTTATTGGGCCATTAACAAGAAAACACAAACGCATCTCCTTATTGACATCAAGATAATAAATAAAAGCCTCATTAGGGCTGGGAGAAACCAGTGTGCTCTTGAGGAGCGCTGAGAAACCAAGAGTCGGGGAAGTCCGCGGGAGTTTTGAGCTGCGCCGTATCCCATTCCGAATGCTGAAATTTATAGGAACAAACTTCCGCACCTAATTCAAACCCAAGTCAGAAATAACGCCCAGTTACCCAACAACCTGCCTGTGGATTTGAGCAAATACATCCTCCCTCCATATTTATTGCATTATTTGGCTTCTCCTCCCCCTTTCCCCCCTAAAAATCGATCCGGGTCCCGCAGGCAGACAAACACGCTCCGATCCCTGGGGCGCATCGTATCCCAGCGATTTCAAGACCTTCGGCATCACTCGCACTCGCTGGCGGCTGGGGAGCATCACGGCTCAGACCTGCAGATTTGCCCCGTTTTAGTTAAAACACCCCTTTGGAAAAGGCGCCCTTGAAAAGAGCGTTTGCAGGGACAGGGCCCGCGCTGCCCAAAATGAAGCAGCTGATTAAGGTGAAACTTTAGGAAGTTACACCCAACTTTGCTGCCAGCGCCTCCGAATTTAAAAATTATCCCGATCCTTCCAGCACTGACTTTCGCCCACCGCCCCTGGATAACAGATTAATGTAATCATAAGCATTATTCTCTCCTTCTCCCCTTCCACCTCTTACTTGTAAAAGATTAATCAACCATTTTATGGTCTAATTTAGGTGCCTAATTAAAAACAGAGTTCAACACGTACAACACCGTTTTGCTAATAAATCCTGACAGGTCTTCTGCTCTGTTATATGCGAGTTCTCATTTCAAAATGTGAGATTGATATGTATTTATTTATGATTTTTTTTTTTTTTTGGTTTTAAACCAACTGAATTTAAAAAGGCTTTCACCTCGGTCGCTACCGGACGACGCGCCGCATCCTCCCCCAAAATTCTAGTCTCGCATGAAATGAAAACGCTTTCAAAATCTACTTCCTCCTCGCCAGATCTTATCCTCAGTTCGTGTCACTAACTGCTGAGGGATGGCAACGTCAAAAAAAAATAATAAAAAATAAAGGCATTTAAAAATCAGAGTTGCAGGGTGGGAGTTTCAAGACTGCGAAGAGGGGAAAATTCCCAACTTCACAGCTCGCACCGGGCTCCGAAGTCTCCATCTCCGCTCTTTTGAGTGAGCCTGTAAAAACGCTCGGCAGAAAGACAGAGGCAAAAATATTCTCGGGAAAGGGTTTTCCATGGGAAAGGGTTTTCCATGGGAAAAGGACCAAAAAAAAAAAAAAAAAAAAAAAGGGGGGGNAAAAAAAAAAAAAGAAAAAGACGGGGCGAGGGTGGCCCGGGGGGGGCGCAGGGTGTCCCCGCCGGGCTGAGGGACCCCCGCAAGGTTCCTTCGCCCCATCCATCGCTCCCTCCGGCATCCCGCTGCTCCAGCCACCTTCCCAGGATGCAAACCCTTCCTTTAGTACTTTCCCCCCCTCCTTTTTTTGGCTGGGAACTCTTCCCACCCAAAAACTTCCACCCCGTCCCCCGACGGGCGCGTTGGAGCCCGGCCGAGCGTCCCGGCGCCCGGCTGGGAATGGCCATCCCGAGCAATTCCCGAGCAATTCCCGAGCAATTCCCGAGCCGCAAAGCTGATCACAGCGGCGGGAGAAAGTTAACGGGGACGGAAGGAACGGAGCGATCGAGGGGAAAAATCGCTCTCTTAAAAACCCAACTGCCGCCCGCCAGCCCCGGGGCTGCCAAAAAGGCTGGAAAACCCCCCAAAATCCGCCCCGGCTGGGAAAACTGCAGCGCGCGGTGCCCCCCCGATTCCAGGCACCCCCCAAAAAACACCCCCCGCTGAAAGGAAAAAAATCAGCGCTCCAGCAAAAGCCCTGGAAGCGCAACGAAATGAGCGGTTTTTTTTTTTTTTTCTTTTAAAATTATTATTTAACCTTTTTTTGGGGAAGAAAAAGGGGCCGGCTGGCATAAAGCCTGCCAACCCCCCCCCCCCC